>OY747713.1:48492723-48572723 GCA_963556495.2 Valencia hispanica | reverse complement strand
TTTGATGACCAATCAAAACCATTTGGCGCGCACGGCTCGGCAAGCTCCACCCAAATGTGGCTGTCTAACCAATGAGAGAGCTGGTTACATTCGAGGAGCAGCTGTGATTGGTTGAACTTGGTTTTCAGTGTGCTCAGGGACCAGGAGGGTCACTCGAATGCTAAAAGGAGAGGGTAAACCATTTAGGAAATGCAATTTCAAAAAGGATTTGAAAATGAGAGCCGGAAAGAGAAAACAAATGTTGAAAAGGGAATACGTTTTTTAAATGTATGAAAAGGAAAGATATTTACAATCTCATTTATTAATTGTGTTATTTAATTCTCCATTTTGAAATCGGATTTAAAAATACATTTTCAAATTGCAGTGTAGGGACCAGGAGGGTCACTCTAATGCTAAAAGGAGAGGGTAAACCATTTAGGAAATGCAATTGCAAAAAGGATTTGAAAATGAGACCTGGAAAGAGAAAACGGATTTAGAAAAGGGAATAACTTTTTTAAATGTATGAAAAGGAAAGATATTTACAATCTCATTTATTAATTGTGTTATTTAATTCTCCATTTTGAAATAGGATTTGAAAAACATTTTCAAATCACAGTATTTAATAATGAAATAATAAATACAATTTGCAATTCCTCTTTAGTATTTCAATTTAAAATGTGTAATTACAAAATGCTTTTCAAATTTGTTTTTTTTTTGTATGGATTAATTGTTGAATTTGAAATTATATTTAGCAATCTATATTTTTAATTCACAATTAAGCCGTCATCGTCAAAATGCTGTATTGCTTTTCCAATGAACCCCGTAGTCCTCCATATTAATAAAGCACTAAAAAACAACCAGTACACTGGACCAAAGTGCTGTACAGTACATGTTAATGTATAAAACAACATTCAGACACAGAATAATACTAACAATGCAATTTAAGTAGCCCTATGTGCTACTGCACTAAAAATTCCTATGTGTAGGTTGGAGAATTAAGTTTTTATCTCCATGCTGATTATATACCATAGGTCAGAAGTCATCATTTGATCCATCCTAATCATAGTTTCTTTTAATTCTGATTTAGATGATTTAGAGATGAGTCATCAGCTAGAAAACAATATGTCAGCAAAGGCCCTGTACACTTTTGTGAAGCTGAATAGACATAACATTTGGTCAGTTTTGGAAATCAGTGATCAGGAAAGTGATGTTGAAACAGAGGTAGACTCCAGTGGCATTTCTTCTGGACAAGAAAACTGTCAGGCCTTTCAGCTTTAGGTACCTTTTGAAGACTGGGTGAAGTTAATTCCTGAAAAGGTTGAATATAAAGACAAGTTTTCTCCTTCTCAAAAAAGAATATACAATTTTGAAACCTGGGACGTGGACTCATAACTTGAACGATATTATCTGGAAGAAGGTCAAAAACACCTGCACACTTGTGTTCCGAAGAGCGAAGATCCATCCAACCGCCACCAATAATTATTTGGACATTAGAGGCCACTGTAAGGAGTGTCGTGCCCAGTTGGAAATGTCATGTGACACAGAGCCAGCAATTAATAGCCAGATGGTGCTCCAATGTTACATTAGAAATACAGACATCTCCCTTCACACTGGCCGTTCCAAGCGGTTTATGTCTGGAAACTTGCGTGAGGAGATTTCCAAAGAGCTGTATGGAGGTCAGCAAAGGCAGCAGAACTGGTGGATGTTGGAGATCCTGAGCCAAGCCACTTTCCAAATGTGGCCACCCTGCGAAAGGCTAAACAAGAGAGGAAAGATTTGGAATTAGGGGACAAAGATATCATTGCATCTTTGCAGTTATTAAAATATAGCGTACCTCACTGTGGTAGCATCCGAGATATTGGACTGGACAGGTTTTTCTGTCACTACTGGAGTCAAACTCAGTTGCATGTCTACAAAACATTGTCCAAAAAATCTCCACCAACTGTGTGCTTTGATGCAACTGGCTCAGTTGTTAAAAAACTGCAAAGACCAAATGGCAGATCTGGTCATGTCTTTCTTTATCAAGGCGTTCTGAAAGCAAAAAATTGCCCCAGTGTCCCAGTAGTGCAAATGCTGTCGGAAAAACACGATATTAATGCCATCGTAAACTGGTTGACAGAATGGATTCGTTCGGGTGCACCTGTGCCAAAGGAAGCTGTGAGTGATTTTTCTCTGGCTATTCTTGGTGCTCTGGTCAGGGATTTTACTCCTCACCCTGATCTGAAGTCCTACATTAATGAATGCTTTCATGTCCTTCTTGGAACCCGATCTGCTAAACTTCCTCCTTGTTTTATCAGAGTGGATGTTGCACACTGCATCAAGATGATATGCCAGTGGGATTGCCTGAAGAAGACACACCGTGTTAAAGATTTCTTTGTCAGGTCACTAGCAAAACTTCTTCAGTCACAGTGCTTGGACCATGCAAAAGAGCTCTTACGTGCTATCACTGTTGTGGCACTCAGTGAAACAGAAGGTGAGGACAGTTCTGGAGCCCCTCTTGCATCTGAAAGGTGCAAAAAATATCTGAAAGCGCAAATTGCTGAGGACTCCATCATCGTTCCAGATGAAGAGATAGAGGAAGTGACAAAGTGGAATCGGTTGACGAGATCCAGACTGAAATAAGACAGTGGATAACAGAAATATGTGAGGAGAGCAGGTCACTTGCTTCAGCTGACGGGGATAGAGATAATATTCACTTCCTTCCTGAGATTATTCCACATATAATAAGACTAGCAAGTTACTTGCCACTCTGGACAGGAATAATGGTCCCTCTCTTCAAAAGCACCAGCATCACAGCAAGCTCAGCCACTGTTGAAGCGGAGTTCAAAAACATAAAACATGGCCTTTTTAAACATGAAAACTTGCCTATCCGAGCTGACCGCTTCATTGCTCGTCATCTTTCCTTCATCGAAGGAAATATGCGGATTTGTTCTGCACAAGAAAATAACAAAGATGAGGCAACAGTGGACTCACTGACAGTGACAGATATTAATCCAGGATCCATGACTACTCACAGTGCAGAAGAGAAAATAAAAATGGATGCTCAACAATTTGTGGGATCTAATGCAAATGTTAATCTACTTGATGAAGATGCCGCTGAGAACTGGAGGGGCCAAGCTGTTCCACCCAAAAAAAGGAAGAGGACCTCCTACCTCTCTCCTTGTACTGAGTGGCTCAATGCAGATGAATCTTTTGGGGCCAAAAGAGTGAAGTTGGGATTATTAAAAAATGGAAGCCTTCAGCAGCCTATTAGATTTGGGGAATCACCAATTTCTGTAATCAATACCTGTGGATTTGACGCATTAGTTCAGTGCTTATGTTGTGCCTTCTGCGACACCTCAGCATTTCAAAATGCTGTTATGAAAGACAGCGAAAACCCAGTCTTGCAGTTGGTGAAAGCCATTGCCACAGATGGTGTGACCCAACAAACCTACAAGAGGAGGGCAGAGTTGCTTAGTGCAATGTTTGAAGCAGTCCAATTGAGGTCTGGTGCCCTCCAAATTGATGCTCAGTGCAACATCTCCACTGTCATTGAAAAGACAATGAGGAACATTTCAAGTGTTTGTTTCACCAAATACTGCTCTTCACAATACTGCTATCTCAGTAAAGGGATGACGAGGGAAGTGCCTCTTGTTTCTCCTGCCATTTCTGTCCTCAAAGGTTCTTGTATGGCTCATCTTGGCACTGCTGTGGAAGCAGGACTCAGCCTACCTGAGTCTCCCTGCCTCAGGCCAATCTCCAATGCATCTCTATGTCCACCAGATTTCAAAACAGAAGACAGCACCTCAGGAAAGGAACTCTGTGCAGGGACAGTTACTCACAGCTACAAGATTGGAGATATAGTATGGATCGATACTGACCTTGCAAACAAAAAAGAGGTTTCCTTGAATGAATGTCCTGCCGATCTGGTTCTCCAAGGCAAGACTTTCACTTTGAGGGCATTGATTGCTTTCCAAGGAAGCTTGTCCAGTGGTGGTTTGGGGCACTACACTGCCTACTGCAGGAGAGCTCCATGTGTCTGGGAGTTCTACGATGACCTGGCAAATGGAGTGAACACGGCATCTGAAAACCAAAAGTTACTACCCCATGCTGTGTTATACACAGTATAATGAGCATTGCTTGTATTCTGTCTTTTGTTTTATTACTGTTACATGTGTTCATATGGCTAAGTTGTGTTATCAGCATGTTCAGTCTTTCATATAAAGTCATTTTTCAAATGAGAAGTCACTTTTGCACTCTTTTCTTTTTCAATAAGGTATATTTGCTTTTCAAACCCAGTCAACGTCACCTGTATCCTCTTGAAGGTAACATTTTTCTTTCAATAAATTTGTAGTATTTATTATGTGTTGATCTCATGAGCAAAGTCACGGGTCAGCCAACTTTTCAGTTCCAAATACAATGTCTAGAGTTGCAAAAAAAGAAGCTAGAATTCATAAAGATGTACTAAACAATTTGTTGTATTTTGAAAGATATGGAAATAACAAAAATTATTGTTATTTTTGGAATTACTTTTATAAGAAAATGAATAATCTAACATTTACAATGGGAAAACACTATTTTGGAAAATGAATCCAGTTAAGTGAGCCTTTTTCTTAAAAATGTAAAATTACAAAAGATAGGTAACCAACTTGAAATTTACAGCACATAGTTTGTAGCTGAGAAAGATTGAATTACTTCTAAAAGCCTTTTACAATCTTGGTGCTTATGTTTTAGATATTCAATGCAGACATTTCATAAAAACATAAACCACAAACAGAATTCCTTATTGTTGTCTTCCTAATAACACATTTTTTTAGGTTTCATAAGAGCCACAGTGGAGGGGCTAAAGACCCATAGGTTGCTCTACAGCCTAAAATCTAAAAATCTGCATTTTAGACCCCTGGCCTAAATGCTGTAGAATATCCCCCTTTCCACATGTAGGTGGCAATCAACAAACATTCTCAAAGTAACACTTAAAATCGAAAAGTAACATATAAGCAAACATACATTTTCTCTAAGACAGCAATAGTAAATGGCCTTCATTTCTGTAGCGCTTTATCTAGTCTTTGAGGACCCCAAGGCACTTTACAGTAGGCTATATTCAGTCATTCACCCATTCACGCACACATACACACACTGATGGCAAACTTTTGGATGATAGCCACAGCTTCCCTGGGGCACACTGACAGAAGCGAGGCTGCTGGACAGTAATAATAATAAACTTGTATGGTTAAAAGCAAAATCATACAAACTGACTGAAAAAACAATGTAGGTTCACTTCAATCACTTCACCTGTGATGCCAGTTTTAAGAGAATCAAATGCAAATATTAGTCTATCTTGTGTTCGTTTCAGCTCTGGTTTAATAACCACCACCTTATGAACCTGTTTATGTTCTGAAACATACAAAACATTCATAAAAACTAATACCACAGCAAGCACAAGAAAAGTGGATGTTTACATAACAGAGTTCTACAGCTGTGTTTAAAACCACAGAACCACAAACAGCAGTGTTATTATGGTTTAGGCTGTAAATAACTTTTTGAATATATCAGAAACCGTAGCAACACAAACGATAATTTTAACTGATCAAATCAGCACAAACGAAGCACAAAAAAAATAGTCTATTTTGGTCCGTTTTGGAGCTGTCTGGGGGGACGGTGACGTCATCACGCAAAAATAAAACTTGTTATAGCTCAAAAACCAAAGCAGCACAAACGTTAATTTTACCTGCACAAATCAGCACAAACGAAGCACTAAAAAAGTAGACTATTTTGGTCCGTTTTGGAGCAGTCTGGGGGGACAGTGACGTCACCACGCAAAAATAAAACTTGTTATATCTCAAAAACCAAAGCAGCACAAACGTTAATTTTACCTGCACAAACGAAGCACTAAAAAAGTAGTCTATTTTGGTCCGTTTTGGAGCTTTCTGGGGGGATGGTGACCTTTGAATGACCTATAAAATAAAGTTTCATATCTCAAAAACCAAAGCAGCACAAACGATAATTTTACCTGCACAAATCTGCACAAACGAAGCACTAACCGCTCCGCCTATTAGATTTTACTTTTCAAGTGGGTGGGGGGACAGCTTCACTGAGGTTAAGGACGGCATACAGTATGTCTAGCATTGGAATGGTTCCTGCACACGTCTGTCCAGTTCCCTGGCAAAAAAAACCCTGCATGTTAAGGCAGAATTCCACAGAGTGGCAGGTTTGTCCTTTCTAGAAAAATGTATGGGAACATATTTACATTTTTTTGTCACGTATTCATATTGTTCATAGCTCTTACAAAAAGTTGGTTTCATTGTAGTGAAGCTACATTTCTTTTGCAAATGACCATTTCTAAAGCTAGTTCTACAAGCACCATGGTTTTTAAAGTATAACAATGATTAAATAGTGATAAATATTATTTTAGTTAAACCTAACCTTTTAATATCACTTTGGATTTCAGGGTTCCTGAATGTGATTGGGTGCATTGACGGCATCTAAATTGCTATTAAAGCTCCCTCAGTTAATTAGGGAGACTGCCAATTGGAAATTGGTCCATAGCGTTAATGTGCAGGTAAATTAGGTTGTTCTCCCTAATAATTCCGTTTTAAAGCCATAAAACTCATTATGGCTTCTCCCTAACTAGATAATGTGATGCGACCCACTATCATGAATGTTGAGACCAAATGGCTAGGATCTGTCCATGATGCCAGAATTTTTAGGGAATCATCAATAACCATACCTCTCTTCAACAAGGTAGGGTTTGCTGTGCACCATGGTTTTGTCTTTCTACTGAAGTTATATTTAATTTAGTAAATGATGTACATATTATTCTTAAATTCAGTTTTTCTGAATCCAAATGTCTGCATATCCTGCCACTTTGCTGCTATTACAAATTAATTTCCTCTTGTGGGATTGTTATATTCTATTCTACTCTTCAACCATTACAGGACATCACAGTGGCTATTTGCTGGGGGACAGAGGGTACCCTTGTGTGCCCTACATGATGACACCCTACCCTGAACCTAAGCCTGGACCGCAGATGAGATACAACGTGGCTCACAGCCGAACATGGGCCACGGTCGAGATTACCATTTGGATCCTTAAGGCGAGGTTCCAGTGTCTGCGTGGCCTCAGGGTCAGTCGAGGGAGGGTGTGCGACATTATACTGGCTTGTGTTGTCCTTCACAACTTTGCAACTCTAAGAGGAGAGAGCCACCCCCCACACCCTGATGAGAATGACGAAGAGGAACCCCAGTTGACATGACTGATAACAGAGATGGGAGAGTCCTCAGAGATTTCATTTGTCAAAATTATTTTAATTAAAGAGTTCACATTACATTAAGTTTCATTTCGTCATATCCTGATATAAAAGGGAAGATTCTTTAATTAATCACGTGGTATGATATTTAAAATGTACTGTAACAAATCCATCTTCACAGACAGTTCTCACCTTCAGGCGTTGCTCCAGTATTTGTACTTCAAATTTGGCCTTTTGGATGTTTATTCTGTTTTCCTCCCTTTTGAGCTGTATAAGGTTAATTTCCATTTCGCTTTGTCTTATTTGCTTTCAAAGATAGACCTTATACAGCTCCTTTGCTGGCAGCTAGAAAAGATTAATAAAATGATTTAGTGATACAAGAACATATTTACAGAAGGACAGCTGATGAGAGGTTCTTACACTGCTAAGATCATGTGTTGAGGAACAAGTACCCTCTTACATTTGTGTATTTCCAGGCATATTCTATGAACAGATGACAATTTGTTAGTCTTAACTAAAGGGGATGTGTATTATATAATATGCATACCTCAGTGGGTCCCTCAGTATTGTCCAGTTCTGTCACAGCAGAAATGGTCTCACCATCTTCATACTACAGTAGAAGTATGCACGTCTACTTAATATGACCAAAAAGGAGAAAATTATATAAAAGCATCTAATATTACTTGACAATCATATAACTGTGACAGACTGGGGGTTTTCTGGAGGGTCCAATAAAACCATGCATCCACCGGAAACTACAGGACAAAGACCATCACATATTACAAACAATGAAGAACAACTTCAGACACATTAGTAACTTGTGAGCATATTTTGAATAAGATTACAGTATACTTCACTTGCAGCTTAGTGAAATAATCCTGCATTGTGAAACAATGACTAATGCTAAGTGCATTAAAAGCCTTTAAGTGGCAGTTTTTGAATTGGAAATATTTTAGTACATGTTGTAAATTTAAATTTCACCAAGTCACTTGCTTCCTGGAAGGCAGAATCTGATGATGAAGTGCCGCCAGGAATGCCATCAACCACTGGTCGACCCTTATTCATGGACAGAGCCAACTCCTCAGCTGGAGTGAGGGGATATGGTGGTGGTGCCCCCCCCCCCACCAGTTAGATGGGCCTCAGCCTTCTTTTGATTAGCTACATCATAGGAAGAATAAACAAAAAAATACTTAATAGGCCTATAAATCTGCAGTAATTATTTGATTTGAATCTTACCTTTTTGTAGAATGTTTTTGTGTTTCATCTTGACTTGGGACAGAGTTCTTCTGGTTTCAGAAGGATTGCATCTGATTAAAGAAGAACTCAATATATGTCTAGGTCGATTTACAATATTTTTGTACCCTTAAATTGGTAGCAAAAGAAAGTAATTTTCGAAAGATTATTCAACATACTGAAACTAATTTTAAATTAGACATATCCTCCAGCACTCCCCTACCCCAAGTGGGAATGAAAATAAATGATTAATTAGAATGAAGAGTGTTGAGAGTTATATCTGTTAAACTCACGTATTTACTCTGCCGGTTACTTTTTGCCAAGCCAACGTTCTCTCTTTTGCTGGTGCAGCTGTATTGCTTTTCTTCAGAATTTTTGGCTTGAATTTCTCATAAGCCAGCATCAAGACTTCCAACTCCGCTTCTGAAAAATTAGCTGTCATTTAGTTTCCCCCTTCACTTTCCATTGTGACTCCTGAATTCGGTGATTCATTGAGTGGGTCTTTATGTATTCAGGGTGAGCGCTCATGAACTCTGGTTAACAAGGAGTAGGTTGATTAACCAGATTCTTATCAGGTGTTCTGGAACCGACATACTCAGGCTAAGCATGTTTTGGGTTGATTAACTATGAGTTCAGAGTTTACCACATGGTTAATCAAGCTTTCTGGAACGGACCCCAGAAGTCAACATCCCATCACACTCTAGCTCAACTTGTCCTGAACCTATGCAATTGGGCACAACCAGACTAACCCCAGAAGAATGTCAGAGACATTTATCCACCGGTTGTTGCTTATATTGTAGTTCACCTCAACATTTCAAGTCTGCCTGCCCGATTCACCCAAAAGCCCATGCTCATTAGTGAACCTGGGGATCCTGACGGGCAAGGCAAACAATAACCTCAGGCTCATTGTTCCATTATCCATCTAAACAATATTTTCCATCATGCTTCCCTTATAGATTCAGGTTCTGAACAGAACCTTGTCCACCCTGAAATTGTCAAACATTGTAAAATTCCAGTTCATGTTCTCGATCCTCCCAGTCTAGTCACCACACTGGAAAGTAGCTCCATGACCACCATTACTCACCAAACTCAACTTGTTTCTCTTATTGTATCTGGAAAGTATTACCCCACTAAAGAAAAACCCATCTTACTTGGTTACCCCTGGCTATCTATCCATAACCCTCAGATTAATTGGGCCAACCAACGTATTGATTCCTGGAGTTCTTCATGTCAAAAAAAAAAAAAAAAAAAAAATTGTCTTGAGTCTGCTCTTCCCACCAGAAAAACCTCAATTCTTGTGATGTTACGATGTGTGTTGAGGCTATGAAGCGTGTGTCGAGCAGTGGAGATAGCGTTTCCACGAAGCATGTATCGAGGCCTGCTTCATTTAGGGGAGGCGCCAAAAACGATGACGTCTGAAGCCCCAATGCCCGGCTGTACCACATGACTGCTTCAGTAAGTGGTTCACAGTGTTTTGACGGCAATATAATGGTGCGTTCTATTTACCTTGGAATTTGGAACTGGGAATGATGTCACACCCCAGTTGCAAGCGTTCCAGTTAAAGTCAGAATTTCTCAGCAATTGTTTGTAGTAGATCGTACAAACATTGTGTTGTTGTACGCTTTACATTCCAGATGCAAATATTTTATAATTTTCGTTTTTTTCAATGAGTTGTATGCACATGTAACCAGTGGCGGCTGGTAAAAAAAAAATTCTTGGTGGGGCTGTGTTTTTTTTTTCCCTTTTAAATCAAACTGGTGCTTTCTGAGCTTTGTGCACAACTCCACTATTTCCTGAACTAAGTACAGCTTTTATTTCCTGCCTTACATAATTGGAAAAACTGATTAAGCCAGGTGTGTCTGACCATTGTTGTTGTGACTACTGAGGTCAGACACCCCTGGATTTATTGGTTTGTCCAATACAGACAGGAAATAAAAGAGCTGTACTTAGTTCAGGAAGTAGTGGAGCTGTGCATATAGGTTATCAAGTCATTTTCAAAAATCATCCCAAAACAACTGAACATAAACGGCTGGATACCTGTACTCTGAAATACTGATTATTTTAATGCCAATATTAACAACTTGAGGCCTTCTTATACTAAACATAAATACAATATTGCACAAACAAGTTTAGAACCAAACTGGAAACAAATAAATTAGGTTTACACAAAAAATTTACACACAGGAAACTCGGAACTGAGGAGAGGTAAGTGGATAGTTAGATTTCTGTTTAAGAGAGGATGATATGATGGAGTTGCGGAGCTTACAGTTGGTTTGGTCTCAGAGCTTGGAGGTGAGGTAAGTAGGAATCTGTAGTCTGTCGATCTCTGTGGATGGATACTGATTGTTGTTGTTGCAGGTGTTGGAGCTGGTGGAGGACTGGAGCAGTAATCCGGAAATGATGAGGATGGTGAGAATATCCAGAGTGCTAATGTCAGAGATTTTATCTTACTTGGAGCAGATTACAGGAAGGCAGACGAGCGACCAAACACTTAGGACGGATGGAGAGAGTACCAGAGGGGAGGTGTTGCAGAGGCTGACCGGGATAAATGCTGGAGAGGAGATCCAGAACTGAAGAATCCAGGAGTCTTGGAACGAAGGTAAGTGGATCTGCGGAAAGATAACTCTGGTGAGGATCCGAATGGCTCAAAGGAGAAACTCTTACTTGGGTTTTCATTAGGAGGTTGGCCTAGTACCACGCTGACTGCGAGAACCATCTGGCGTCAGCTTGCAGCACCCGCTCCCCTTATGAAGCTGGTAAGGGATGGGCTTCAACGAGCTGCACCTGTTCAGAGCTGCCTGCCACGCCCCTGTGAAGAAGGTGAGAAACACACACAGCAACCAACAGACACAGAAACCTAACATATACAGATTGTACTTCAGTATCTGTATAAAATGTACACAGTTTTAAGCATGTAAAGAAATTAATACTGGAATTGGTTAATACTGTACAGTAAATAATGATCAAGATAAATGTTACTAACAGTTACAACAACTAACAAAAACAATTTTGATAATTTCAACATTTGAGTGAACAAGAAAGAAAATGATGAGCAGGTCACATTAACAGTCATGTTCGTAAACACTACTTAGACAAAATGTCAGAAATGTACAAAGTGTTACATATTTCTGGAGTGTTGTGCTAAGGTCAACTTTATACAAAGGTCAATTGGATGCATTTGTGTGTGTTCTTGTATAGCTATCCTATTTAGGACCTTTTCTGGCATATTCGCTAACCTTCTGAAGACCGATGGACCTTATAGGGACCAAAGCCCGGTCCTAATATGGTGGACCCCCTTTTTTAGGGTTAGGGGTTAGGTTTAGAGGTATGGTGTGAATTATGTTTTGGTTAAGGTTAGGCAATAACTGGTAATGGTTAGGGTTAGGTTAAGGGTTTGGGTAAGGCATAAATGCAACTATTAAAATGAATGGAAGTCAATATAAAGTCCTAATTTGGGTAGCAATACAGACTTGTGTGTGTGTGTGTGTGTGTGTGTGTGTGTGTGTGTGTGATATCTCATTTGTACAGGAATTTTGCCATTCTGTCCTTCTGAGTGGCAAAGCTCTCAAAGACCCTTTTGAAGTGAGGAATGTTTGTGACAGGCTTTTTTTCCATGGAGAGCATGGCCAAAGGATTCAGCCGATCCTGTTCCATTGTGTTCCTCAGGAAAGTCTTGATCCTCTTTAAAATAGTAAAGCACCTCTCTGATTCGACTGTGGTCATGGATGTGGTGACAAGAATCTTCAAAAGAGTGACAGTCTCTGAACATGTTTTGAAGATTGTTCTCCATGAAAAACTGGAAGAGAGTCAGTGCACCACTGCAAGCCCTGAATTCATGGTTCTCATAGATGAGGGATAGCTCTGTTCTGAGCTTAGCCTTGTCCAACATGGGGTAGGCCTCTACAGTGGTTTCCAGTGCTGCATCTGGGAACTGTGCTGTGTGTTGCACAAACAAGTCGCCCTGTAGCAGAGTGGCACTGATGAGGTGCTTGGTAAAAGAGAACCCCTCTTTTGCATGGCTCAGGATGGTTTCACATACTTGTCATATGATAAATAAAAAAAACAGGTAAGTACATATAGTATACACTTTCATGGGAAATAATGTCATCAGTATCCTCTTACAAGACAAAAGGTACAAACATCTTATTGAGAATCAGAAATCCTTATTGTTCCACAAATGGGGAAATTTGTTTGTTGCAGCAGCAGTGTAACAAGAAAGAAAAATAAAGTCAGATCGACGTATATTTGTATATACATATTTACATATAATGTACATGTACATATTTAATTGTAATACACATTTACATGACATTTTTTATATACAGATTCTAAATATGTATAAGTGTGTGTTAAAATGAGTTTTTACAGTTATGTCATGTTTGCAGGTATCGAACTCAAAGGCAACACAGATCTCAGACGGACACAGTAGTTGGAATAAAATAATGATTTATTTAAACAGGTGAATATGGTCACTGGAGTATCTCTGGAGCGGGAACGGGATTCAAGGAGCAGGGAGTAACTGTTATGGAGATGAGATGAAGTTAGAGGAGATCTAGATCAGGGTGGAGATGGTGAGTAGTGAAGCGGAGACTTGCAGAGAGAGCGCTGGAGATGAACGTAGGAGGAGGTAGAGGGATCCTGTTATCTGAGGTTGGCTGGAGGTGATGCTGATTTGATATATGTGTTTGTTGCAGATGGAGTGGGCAGACGGGCAGGTGAGCAGAGAGCAGA
Organism: Valencia hispanica; assembly: GCA_963556495.2. Taxonomy (NCBI): domain Eukaryota; kingdom Metazoa; phylum Chordata; class Actinopteri; order Cyprinodontiformes; family Valenciidae; genus Valencia; species Valencia hispanica. The sequence continues at coordinate 48,559,555 of OY747713.1, read as the reverse complement.
TGGTTTCGGTGGAGGAAGCAGAGGCTGACTTCGAGGATCTTTCCGGAGAGAGGTGAGTATCATCGGACATGGGATAAATTCCAAACCAGGAACTTGATGAAGGATTTCAGGAGGTCGAGGAAGGAACAAACCCAGGATCTAGGAGGAGAACAGGTGAGTGAGTCGGTCTGGAACTTGGATCAAGAACACTTCTTAGAAATAGAGAACTGAGGTTTTGCCTTGTTACCACGCTAGTAGCGAGAATCATCTGGCAGTCTCCACTCCTCTTTTGAAGCTGGAGTTAACAAGCTCCGATGAGCTGCACCTGCCACCAGCAGCCTGCAAACGCCCCTGCAGAGAATGTAGGAGAAAAACACACACTCAAACCCAGCAAGCCTCCAGCACTCAGACACAGAATCCCAACAAGTTATTGCACAGTTATTAAACAAATGTCCCCGTTTGTGGGACAACTAAGGATTTCTGATTTGAGTGTTTTGTACACAGAAATGTAATGTACAGCTTACCTCTGTACCCAGCTGCTGTTGTTCTACATGTCCAAACATCCTCCGTTTCTTTGTGGGCTGCTGCTGCACAGATGCGCTGCATTCCTCACTCAGAGAATGAATGGAGTCCCTAATCAGACACAAGTTACCATCCACATTACTGTTTCAGAAACTAACATACTGGAGAATTTCATCACAATATTAAACAAACTGATCTTTTGCATGCTGTTGGTGAAGCTCTGGATGACTCCTGTGATGTAGACCGAGTCAATGTTCCTCTTCTGTAGCTGGTTGAACAGCATGTCCACATGTGGCATGATCTTGTTAAACAATGCTAGGAGAAAGCAGAAATCTTCTTCTTCCAGCATTCTCACAAAGCCCCCTGCCTCTCTTACAGTGGTTGGATCAAAGTCACCTGATGGTCTAGAAACACTTGAGGAGGTCATCCTTGTGCTCATACACTGTGTTGACAGCACGACTGTGGAAGTTCCACCTGGTTGCTGAAGTTCCTGGAAGTCTGTGTCCCACCACTTGATCAATCACAGTGGTTCGCTTGAATAACCGGAAGAAGAAAGCAACAAATCTACCAAGGTCTGAAAAGAAAGTTCTGATCCTGCGGATGTGTTCAGCCGATGTGCATAGCAGTGGACGTAGTGTGCTCTTGTGTACATATCCTTAACCTTAAGCTGTACTCCACCTGTGGCTACCTTCATCACTGCAGCCCCATCATACCTGAGCAATTAGTTTACCCTCTTTTCCAGCAGGGAGGATCTTGCTCAGCCTCTCCAACAGTGCTGTGGAAATAGTGTCAGCGGTTGCATTCTGAAGAAGGATGAACTGGAAAAAAAGCTCTTGAATGCTGTTCTGACTGTGGAGATACCATAACACAAGCACCAACTGGCAGCGGGTGGAAATGTCAGTAGTCTCATCTGCCTGAATAGCAAGATTATCTGCGTTGTTCACTTCTCCAAGAATGTGGGTTTTAAGCACTGATAACATACAGTCCAACAGCTCATTCTGCACGGTCTTTGAGGTACCTTTAAAAATTGTCGCCATCTTCAGATGATCCTCCAACACATTATCGAGTGAAGCGACCAGATCGACTAAGCACACAGCAAACACTGTCAATTATCTTGGCCAAAATGTGCCGGTTCCGATCCACTTCTTCATTGTGTTTCTTCACTGCAAGCCTGTGCCCCCCCGTCTAGCTGCATGGCAATGTTAGCTCTGCCTAGCATGGCTAGCTTTAGTGTGTTATCCATATGTGCCGGGGATGACTCCTGTTTCTTTACTTTTTCTGAAAAATGTTTCATGTCCGTCACTCCTGACATGGTCCATGCCATATCTGTCCCAGTCGTTTTGAATAGCAAACACGGAAAGCAAAATAAGGCATTTGCATGATTGCATCCAGCTAGCCAAGCCCTCCTGGGGTACCAATTTCGGGAGAAGCCTCGCATGTACAGTTTACCTTTCTCCTTGTGTTGCTGGCTTCGTTATGTCGGGCTGATCTGGGCCAAGCTCTTTGATATGAAGTTTTTCAACCCATGTTCTCCTCTCAAACGGATGCAGGAGAAGAGACCGTATTGAATTCAGCGGCTGCTGAGATCCAGTATCCGTGCTCGCGTCCATCATTGCCAATGTCTCCACCAGATATCTTGCCCGCCCTTACAGCAGCCTTGGGGCGATATCCCTATCGCCCTTCAGGCTTCCGAATAGACGACGCTGATTGGATAAATTCCCGTTGCTATGTGCGAATTTCTTGTCAGTAATTGGCTGGCTGCTGCATTGCTTGGGCGATCTTTCTGTTGCCCCAGCCGCTCAGCAGCGGGAGCTTTTTCACCGGAAAAAATATATATCTCTATATATGATACTTTGTTACAAATTTAAACACACAATTAATTTAGAATATGTGATTATTGTTAATTTTATTTATTTAAAAAAATTTTTTGATAAAAATCTAAAACACTGGGGAAGCACTGGGGGGACAGCGCCCTATTGCCCTCTGTTGGCCAGCCACCACTGCATGTAACATTGATTTTAAATGCACTTTTACAAGTGTGTCGTGTAAAATAGGCAAGTTTACAACACAGCTTACTGTTGTTGACGAGCTGAGTGGCCATTTTGAAATCAAATGTTGGAGAGAAAAAAAATCTCTGATTTTTCGAGTGGGAAGTCCGACTTCGGGGGGGGGGGCATTCCAGTTGATTTTTCCTACTCAGAAGTCGGAGTTTCCGAGTTCCGAGTACAAATATAACGCACCATAAATCCCTTCAGGCTCAATTCAAAATGTGGGTTTGTGTAGGAGAGTTGCAGTCAGTTTGGAGTTTGGTTAGCGTTTATATAGTTTGGAGATAGTTTGGAGAGTATAGAGACAGATAGTTTGAAGATTTAGGAGAGTGAGAAAGAGATAAGTGAGAGGATGGAGCCAGCTAGGAAAAGGAGGATTTCCCCTGTGTAGAAGCCAAATATTAGCAGGCTGGAAAAACCCCTGGAGTATTGGGAAAAGCAAAAATGGCTGTACCCCAATTTATACAGTCTAGCACTTGTGTTTTTGTGTACGCCAGCATCTTCTGTGTCTTGTGAAAGAGTGTTTTTGAAGACTGGTGAGGTGGTGTCAAGAAAAAGGAATCGCTTAAAACCCCAAACTGTTGAGAAACGTCTATTTTTGAATAAAAATTAATCTCCCCTGTTCTGTACATCATTGCCCAAGTTACACAATCCTTTTCAGTGCCCTCTTGCTAGTTCCACAAGCCTTTTCCCTTTCCTCTGCCTGCTTAAGCCCATGCCTTTTGCCTCAAGTGACAGAAAAACATTATTACACAACCTGCCATGACATATGATACTACCATTTTGAGATAATTTACAGACAGAATACATTCAAAAGTATTTTTATTATTCACATTTTTAATATTTTATGTAGAGAAATTATTTTTTGGAACTCATTCATTCCCAAGAACTATAGCAGATTTACAACTTTAATGCCTCACACATTAAGTGGCTAAGAGCTACAGCTGCCTGTGATTATGTACCTGGCCAGTAGGGGGATTTGTGTTCACATGAAGCCCCATGAGATGATATCTTCTTTGAACCAATTGGCTCAATGCCTCATGGGGTTTCATCTCACCATCACTACTGAATTCCAGCCTTTGGGTGGCAATGTTCCATCTTTATGTTCACATCAAACAGACATATTTGAGCTTATAGAACAATTGGTGAGATAAAAGACTTACTGGTTTCACACTGCTTGGCTCCCTTTTCCAAGCAACTCTCGCTACTGAAACTAACTAGGAGCAGTGGCGCAGCCAGCAGCCCCACCCGTTTAAAACAGCTTTTAGTGGACTGTAACAATTTAAGGAAACTGGAGGGGGGAGCATAATCTTTCAGCAAATAAAAACGCATTGTTTTGAATTTGTAATTTGTATTCAAATTCAATTCAAATTCAAAAATACTTTTTGATCCAGGAGGGAAATTAAGTGTTGTTGTAGATCATATGCTCATATAATTAATTATTTAAGGAGTTGTTGTAGATAATGATGGCGGTCTGTATTGCAGTGAAACTGAAGAAGCCTCCGACTGAAGACACTCTGTTGTTGTATGACAGTCTCATGAAGAGGATGCTTAGGGTTTTCCATAACTGTTGATTTTATGAAGAATCCTTCTTTGCATCATCATCTCCACTCTCCAGTGGTTCCACAGTAGTGCCAAGAACTGAATCAGCTTTCTCAGGTTGTTAAGCCTTTTTAAGTCCCTCGCTCTGATGGTGCTACCCCAACAGATGATGGCTGAAGAGATTACACTATCCACAACAGATTTGTAGAAGATTTGTAGCTTCTTCCTGCAAACCTTGAAGGACCCAAGCTTCCTCAAGAAGTACAGTTTGCTCTGTCTCTCCTTGTAGACGGTTTAACTGTTCAGTCCCTAGTCAAGTCTGTTGTCCAGGTGAACTCCAAGTTATTTGTACTCCTCAACCTCCACTTCTTCTCCCATGATGGAAACAGTGTTTGACTTATCCCTGTTTCTTCTGAAATTTACAGTCATCTCCTTTGTTTTATTTACATTCAAAGTAAGACAATTGTTTCCACACCATGTCACAAAGCGGTCCAGCTCTCTGTATTCAGCTTCTTTTCCATCTCTGATACACCCGACAATTGCAGAGTCATCTGAGTATTTCTGCAGATGACAGGTCTCTGATTTGTACTGGAAGTCTGAGGTGTACAAAGTAAAAAGGATTGGTGAGAGTACCGTCCCCTGTGGTGCTCCTGTACTACTGAGCACCTGGTTTGACACGCAATTCTCAGTTTCACAAACTGTGGTCTGTTTCTCAGGTATACTGATCCAGGCGATTGTTGAAGGCTCCACCTGTGTCTTCAGGAGTTTCTGATGAAGTAAATCAGGCTGAATTGTGTGAAATGCACTGGAGAAATCAAAGAACATGATCTTCACAGTGCTGCCTGCTTTGTCCAGATGACAGTGGGTTGGTTGAAGGAGATGGATGATTGCATCTTCAATTCAATTCAATTCAATTCAAATTCAAAAATACTTTATTGATCCCAGAGGGAATCAACTCCAACTCCATAGCAAAATGCAAACTGCAGCGGGTCCTGATATGTTCTTGTTTGCTTATTCAGGTGGGCCAACAGGAGTCTCTCCAGGATCTTCATGATGTGGGATGTCAGGGCAACAGGTCTATTGTCATTGATGACTGATGGGTGAGTTCTCTTTGGTACTGGAACAAGGCAGGATGTCTTCCACAACACTGGAACCTTCTCCTGAGTTAGGCTAAGGTTGAAGAGGTGCTGCAGAATCCCACAGAGCTGGTCTGCACAGGCCTTCAGAACTCTGGGGCTGACACCATCTGGACCTGCAGCTTTGTTCCAGTTCAGTTTTTCCAGCTGCCTCTTCACCTGACTTTGGAGACAGACAAGTGGGAGGGGGAGGCAAAGGGGATATCAGCATTTCCTGACTTTGTTGAAGTCAAACTTGCGGAATCAGAAGACTCCAGTGAGGGTTTGTTTTGGGAGGGGCCTTGGTACGTCGGATTCAAAAAATCTCTCTCCCTCAAATACTCTGGACTGCAGCTTTAAGTTGCTTCTGTATACTCCTATGTAATTCCCTGTCTCCCTCCTTGAAGGCTCTTTTTTTCTTGTTTATCAGATCATTCGGGTCACTGGTGATCCAGGGTTTGTTATTAGGGAAGCATCTCACTGTTATGGTGGGGATGATGTTGTCCACACAGACGTTTGTATAGTCAGTCACACACTGAGTCATGGCATTAATGTCCACTCCATGTGCTTGGCAAAGAGTCATCCAGTCTGTGGTTGCAAAACAACCCTGCAGAGCTTCTTCAGCTCCCTGTGACCATTTTCTCACAGTTTTCTTTGTAACAGGTTGCCTCTGAACAAGTGGCTAATATTCCGAACAGAGAAAAACGACATTGTGATCTGATTGTCCCAGAGGAGGTCTTTGTTCGTGTTGTAGTTTTATGAGACAATGCTATATTATTAAATATATATATAGTGTGTTCAATGAGTTTTGGGGGGGACAACTTCATTGTTGCCCCCTATTTTGAGGGGGAGGTCGTTCACAGTTGGTTAGGACTGCTGTCCACAAAGACAGCAGAGCAGGTGCTTAGCGTTCCACCTAACGCTAGGTTAGACAGGTTTAAGTGGACAGTTTTTTATTTTATGTAAACCATTCTCGCTAATCAGTAAAAAAGCATTAACAGCTAAATTAAACTGTATTAAATAGCCAAATACTTTTAGCTAAAAAAGACCACATTAAGCTATCACACTCTTGTTTTCTTTTCTTTTTCTCTATTTTCTTCATTTCTTTTTTCACTTCCAGAGAGATAAGTGCATTTCATGACAGAGCACTCGTGCTCATGTTTATTTACTTTACGGCGCATGTCGGCACAGACAGTGAGAGAGAGAATGGAAGGGAGGGGCCCCTGTCAGGGGCTGTGAGATCCATCCATTTTCTGTACACGTCCATCCTAATGCAGGGTTGCGGGGGGGCTGGTGCCGATCTCCAGGGGTCAAGGGGTGAGGTACACCCTGGACAGGTCGCCAGTCCATCGCAGGGCAAGACAAAGACATACAGGACAAGCTGGAGTAACCAGATGCATGCACAGGGAGAACATGCAAACTCCATGCAGGAAGACCCTAGGCCGGGATTGGAACCCAGGACCTTGGGTTGCTGCAAAATTTAATTTTCAAATTGTAGCCCAGCAAAATATTTACAAAATTCCATTTGAAATGTCAAAGATTAAAATGCATTAGCAGAAAGGTTTTTTCCATTTCTGAATACAAATGCCATTTTGACTCGTTAATAAAATTTAAAACAAATCATCCTAACTGCTTTTTCATTTTACAAATCAACATTGCTCATTCTGTAACTTAATTAAAATTAAATAGAAAAGGACATTTAAGATTTAATTTTCAAATTGCACCGCAGCAAAATAGTTACAAATATCAATTGGAAATGTCAACGTTAAAAATTAAAATGCAATGCCTTTTCATTTTCAGAATAAAATGCCCTTTTTGATTCATAAATAAAATGAAAAATAAATTATCCAAACTGCTTTTTCATTTTGCAGTTCAACGTAGCTCGTTTTGTGACCTAATTAAAATGATAAAGAAAAGTATATTGCTTTTTCGTTTTCATTCCTGCCACCGCAAAAGGTGTAACATAATTCAAGTGGAATTGGCAATCCCATCAGGGCTCCTTGACATCAGGGCTCCTTCTTCTTTAGTCCTCAGCTTGTTTGCAATCTATTCAATGGTCTGATGGGTGAATAACAGAGATTTTATATCAGTAAAAAATATTTATTTCTACAGTAGCATTCTTGTGTCAAATGTAATCTAAGTCAGTGGTTACCGCACTTAATGTTAGCTAGCCAAGATTTCACTGGTGGACATAAATACAGTACAGTAATATTATATTTACAAAATACAAACAATAAAAATGTTCAATCTTACTTGTGAAAAGTAATCCGTCGAGCCCTGATCTCAACAGTCCGCTGATTTGAACACGAGTACGCCACACAGTATTCAGGCATCTTGTAATAACTGCTGCTGTTATGGTGGAAGTCTGCAGATTGGAATACCGCCCAAGATGGCGGCCTCATTTCTTTGATTGGAACAGAGGAGGTTTTTCTACTTGTGGAACACATTGAGGACACACAGTTTGGGATTGACAACCATCATTCCGACCTGTTGTCATTGGTTGTGTCTGTGTTTCTCAAGATAAGGCTGCACCACATTGGCCAAGCTCACCTCTCTTGAACTGCAGAAAGGAAGCACGAGAAAAAAGCTCTGCAAAACAGTCCTTTTTCATGGGTTTTAGTGTGAGAGAGAGAGAGAGAGAGAGAGAGAGAGAGAGAGAGAGATTCAACTTATTAAAAATAGCTTTACCGTCACCATCTGTTTCTGCTTCTCTATCATATTTATAGTGTGTGATTTGCAAAATTCCTATCATAGCCTACACCTCATATGGTTATGGTTGCGCTTTTGTCCAAAGTGACATATAAATACCAAACAATATAATACTTAAATTTAACAGGGAACAGATTGAGATGTTGGTCAGATTATAGCTAATAAGGAGAATAGGAAAAATGAACGTCAATTCAGTCAATAGCATAATGAAATAAACTATGAAAATGAGGGAAAACAGCAATAATAAACTGTCAATTCAAGCAAAATATAATAACAGCATAGTGAGACTACATTAAGGAGAATAGCAGTGATGAACAACAATGTCAAATTAATAAACAGCCTAATGAAAATAGAATGAAACTATACAAACCATAACGCATAAGTGCTTAATGAACTAAGTCCATGTTGTTAAGTCTTTAGAGTCTAAAGGTCTTTTAAGCGGGTCTAAAATTTAGACCCGCTTAAAAGACCCAATACTATCACAGGAACAGAGATATTCATTATATTACTATTAACCTCACTAACAATATTAAAAAGGCCAAACGATGTGTCATGTATCATAGCTACATGTATGACCTGTGCAACAAACAAAAAACGCGGGAAAATCAGTTCGGTATTCCTTGAGGTATGATTAATCCAATGCGTTGACAGCTCATTACACCTGCCGAACAGATTACACTGAGTGGAGTGGGTGACCTGTCCAAGATGGCGGCCCCACGTCTCGTCAGCGCCAGTAGGGAGTAGCGGTCGATGCGGTCGATGCGGCGTCTACTCTCTATATGTCTATGCCTACAGCGGCTCAATTGACGTTTTTTTTCTGTGCTTTCGAAGTTTTTTGTTCAAAGCTTGAATTCGCTTGCCTTATCTCCTTAAAACATGTAAATAGTCTTTAACGTTTGCGGAGGACCGTGGAGAAAACGTTTTGACCCATTTTTTTTTTTCATTTTTCCGACAACTTATTGTTACTTTATTTTCTTTAACGGTGTACTCCCACTTTAGCTGCCGTTAGCTAACGATTTTGGCGCTGCTTACTTACTCGGTGAAGAAGAAACAACTTCAACTGCCATAGCTTCTTAACTCTCTGACATTTCATCTATAGGGGAGGACATGGAGGCGACAATGGAATTGGCAACGTAGAGTTTTAAACGATGCCATTCATATGCTAAACAACAACCCAGTGATGATGGCTCTTTATTCGTAATCACCACGCAGCGAGCCGGAGCCCTCAAACGCTGTCCTTCTGGCGGCTATCAACAAACTCACAGAATCACAACTCGGCTTTAAGGAGAAGCTGGAATCCATAGAGGCATCCATTGAGAACAACTTCAAGAATATTCAAGCCCTTTTTACCTCAGTCCAAGCAGCAGAAAAGAACGTGGGGGAGCTCGCGGCCAGACTGGATCCCCTGGAGCTCCAAGTTAAAACCCTGACTGCTGAAAACAAGAAGCAGGTGGACAGAATGAACGACATGGATGAGTACTCCAGACGCTGGAACTTAAAGATCTCCGGGGTCCCAGAATCCGAAGGGAAAAACGTGAATATGATAGTAATTGATATCTTTTCCCGGGTCTCACCGGGGCTCGTCGACTCTCTTCAGAAGACTGTGGATATTGCTCACAGACTGGTACTACGTCCAAAGAAGGAAGATCAGCGTCCCCCGCGTCGTATCATTGTTCGGTGTTCGCTCCGGGCACATCGTGATCAAATCTGGGCGGATGCTAAAACTTCTCAGGTCCTGAAGCAGAAAAACATCAAAATATCGGAGGACTTAACCCAGCAGGTGAGGGATGCGAGAGCGAAGCTGTGGCCGCTGGTAGAGGAGGCGAGGACGCAGAATAAGAGAGCAGGCTTCAGCGGTCCCTTTGCTATTATTGCTGGTAAGAAGTTATCTGCCGAGGACTTGGCGTAAATAATCTGTTCGAATAGATAGGCTCATCTGGAAGAACATTGTTTAATATTAATGTGTGGTAGCTATTTATTACGATGTGCATATTCTATGCATATTCCCCTTACCTTGTCTTTTCATAAATAGACAAAAGGGCAGATAACCACAGTATTTTTGGGGGGCTTGTTCATAATGGATGGTTCCAATTTTTGGGTTTGTTAGGGTAGTAAAAAAAAAAAAGAGATCCTAACTATTTTTTTTTTTCTAGAAATCTGCTATGGGATTATTACTTTTGCAGCATAATTTTGCTATTCAGTTTACATGGCTCAGTTCCTGATTTGATAACCATGTGTAAAGGCTTTGTGAATTCAAGTTTTGCACAGTTTTCAACTTTTCACACAACTTTCTCTAACACTAATACTGTTCAAGTGGTTCTGTTCATCTGTGTTCTGTGTACATATCTGATTTCCATCTGTCATGTTTTTCTTTAAATGTACGAGATTTAACTAAAAGAAACGCTTTGTTTTTGTTTTGTATTCATCAAAATAAGGATGTTGATTTTCTACAGGAGACTCATTCCAATTCAAAAGATGTTGCATTTTGGCGTAATCAGTGGGGGGTGGGCTATTTTTTCTCATGGTACTAATTTTTCAGGGGGTGTTTTAATTTTATTTCATCCTAAATTTAATGGTGAGGTCATACACACTGAGGTTTCAGAAAGTGGTAGATGGATCGTATTGGTCATTAGATGTGGAGATAACATTTTTATTTTGGCAAATGTTTATGGCTTTAATACTAGGATTTCTAACACCACATTCCTCAACTCTTTAGCTAACAAACTTCTCATAGAAATGAGCAAATTCCCTTTAGCATTTGTGGTTGTTGGCGGTGACTTTAATGAAGCTCCAAATTTATTTACAGATAGATTTCCTGCTAAAGGCATTCAAGATCATTTTAACCCTGTTATTTATGATTTCTGTACTAAGCTTTCTTTACTAGATGCTCTGAGAATTTTACACCCCTCTGAAAAAAACCTCTTTACCTGGTTTAAAGCTGACCTATCACAAAAATCTCGTATAGATTTGTGGCTCATTTCTGATAATTTGGCTCCTTGGGTTCAAAGTTGTAATATTGCTGCTGCTCCTTTAACTGATCATGCTGGGATTGATATATCTTTATCTAATGTAAGATCTACTAACTGCAGAAAACCTGGATACTGGAAATTAAATTCTTTTTTACAAAATTCTGATTACTGTTTGGGTATTAAACAAATTGCTACTAAATTTAATTCAATGTCTGAAATTACACCTACACTAAAATGGGAGCTTTTCAAATTTGAATGTCAGCGCTTCTCAATGCATTTTGGAAAGCAACAAGCAAATGATCAAAATAAAGCTTATAGTAATTACCTGAAAGAGTTTAATGATATTTTAAACATACCAGTTCAAAGCAACGAAGATAAAGTGCGCTTGCACTCATTAAGGGAAAAATTAGACCTTTTTTTCCAGGATAAAGCAAGGGGTGCATTTATAAGGTCACGGGCTAGATGGTTGGAACATGGAGAGAAAAACTCATCCTTTTTTTTTTTTAATCTGGAGAAAAAACGTGGAGAAGCAAGAAAAAATTCTGCTTTATATATTGATAACAATTTCGGAAAATGAAATTTCATCTTTTATATCTAACTTTTATCAGAAGTTATACACTTCGTCATTTGACCCTCAGGTGTGTCAGTTTTTTTTTTATCAAGTTTCCCCATTTATACCTAAAATTTCCAGTGGGAATTATGAGCTTTGTGAAAGTCCAATTACATTTGAAGAGCTGCACAAGACTATTACAAAAATGCCATCTAATAAAAGTCCTGGTCCAGATGGATTGCCTTATGAATTGTATCTAAATTTTTGGGATGACTTAAAAAATATGTTGTTAGAAGTTTTTGTGGAATGGGCCCAAAATAAGGAACTGACTGTCTCTATGAAGCAAGGTTTAATATCTTTAATTCTCAAACCTGGTAAAGATCTTCATTATCTGGATAATTGGCGCCCTATAAACGTTGTTAAACTCAGATTATAAAATACTTGCATCATTATACGCAAATAGATTAAAATTTTGCTTAGAAGAAATTATTTCTGTAACGCAGTCGGGTTTTATGAAAGGTCGGCACATCTCCAATAATATAAGGCTTGTCCTAGATATTTTAGATTATGGAAATTTGTTTGATAAAAAATCATTTATTTTGTTTTGGGACTTTTACAAAGCTTTTGATACTGTAGAGCATTTGTTTATTTTTTAGGCATTACAATATTTCGGGTTCAAAGAAAACTTCAGAAACATCATAAGTACACTTTACAAAAATACTAATAGCTGTGTATCCCTGGCACATGGTACCTCTCCTCGTTTTGATATAGATCGTGGAATAAGACAAGGGTGTCCGATCTCCCCTTTCTTATTCTTGATAGCTGCTGAACTTCTTATTGTTAACTGTGTGAATGTAGAAGGGATTAAAATTGGTCAAGATGTTCTAACCATCAGTCAGCTGGCCGATGACACCTGCCTGTTTAAAAAAAATGAAATTTAAGTCCCTATTGTTATGAAAGCTTTAAATATGTTTTCAAGTGCATCTGGTCTAACAGTTAATAAAGGAAAGTGTGAAATAATGGCCATACATGATTTGGACAAAGTCTGAATAGATGACATAAAGGTGAAAAAAGAAGTTAAATATTTGGGTATTACATTAAGCAAATCTTCGAGTGAAAGGATTTCAAAAAACTTTATCCCAAAATTTGAAAAATCAAAATCTGTCTTCAATTGTTGGTTACAGAGAGATCTTACCATTATAGGACGAATTTTACTCTCTAAGGCAGAGGGTCTATCTAGGTTAGTGTACACAGCTTTATCTTTATATGTAGATAACAAAACCTGTGCAGCTATTGATTCACTATTATTCAAATTTATTTGGAAACCCAAAAACGAGAATGTAAAGAGGAAAACACTTATTAGACCATTTTCAGAGGGGGGTCTTAATGTCTTGGATTTCCGAACTATTAACAATATATTCAAAATCAATTGGCTAAAGCACATAATAATGCTCCATGGTTCTTTATCCCCAATTTTTTGTTTAATAAATGTGGCGGTTTAAAGTTTTTGCTCTCATATAACTTTAGCTCAGGTAAACTGCCTGTTAAACTTGCTAACTTCCATAAACAAGCCCTGGACACCTGGAAAATTGCTTTCAAACACAATTTTTCTCCGCAGACGTGTATCTTACGGAATAATCAACACATTGTTTACAAGAATAAGACCCTTTTTTTTAAAGACTGGTATGATCAGGGTGTTATGTTTGTTTTTGATCTTTTGAATGACAGTGGGGACCTAGCTTCCAATGAAGAATTTATCCAACGAAAAGGGTTAGACATATCTCGTGCAATGCACTCCAGAATCCTCCGAAGTATTCCTTCTAATTTATTGTCTCTTATTAGAGCGCCTGTTATGTACACACCTTTCACTGGAATGATACCTGCTCTGTGGCTTGATGGAAAGCTTGATGGAAAGCTTATTGAAAAGCGTTCATGTAACAATGCTCACATTAGAGCCGTTTTCACTTCTATCTATAGTCAGTATCCAAACTCACTTCATCGTTGGAGAGTCATGTTTCCTGAAATCAACAACAATGTTTATAATGGGTTCCTGAGATTTTTTTGTCCCCAATAAAGTTAAAGAACTACACCTCAAAGTCTTACACAGATATTATCCCTGTGAAGAATTTCTTAATAGATTTAGACCTGATGTGTCTCCTTTATGCTCCTTCTGCAAAAAAAGAGGTTGAGTCAATATTTCATTTGTTTTATAGATGTCCCTTGGTTAGGGATTTCTGGAATGAACTGTATTGATTTGGAAGTCTCATAACATTCTGATCACCATTAATGAAAAGTATGGTCTTATTCTTAAATGTTGAAGGTAAAAATAAGGTAGTTAATGATGTAATAACATTGTTGTGTCTGTTGGGTAAATTTCACATACATAAAGTAAGATTTCTCCAAGCTATGCCCAATGTAACTTTATTTTATATTGATTTTAATTTTCTTTATGATTCTGTATGTAGAGTTAGTAGAAATAAGAAAGCTCGGATGACATCCAGTCTGATGGAGTCAGTAATGATCTTCTTTACTAGTTAAAGTCTGGTCTCTATTTTGCTTTTCCTGTTTTGTCAAATTATATCATATGTATCACTCACACCCTGTACCTATATGTTGTTTCATGCAATGTTGTCATATTTTGTGTAATGTTGCATATATGGTAATAAAGATTGGAACAAGAAAAAGAAACGATCCGTACCATGAGCCCATCTGCGAATGCACGCAAGGAACTACGTCCGGGTAGATTTCTTTAGTTGTTTTCTTATTTTAGTTTTATTTGTTAATTTATAGATCAAGGCCATTTATTTAAATAGAAATGGGTAATCTTGCTGAACCATTATACAAAAAGGATTAACAACATAACAAAAAAACAGAAAAAAATCACGGGGAAACACTAGTTGTCTGATCTGATATATTTACATGCTGCATTCGCAATCTTAACAGCTTTCTTATTTATCTGATACATTTACTTGCTGATAAATGTACTTGCTGCATTGTAATCTTAAATCGGTCATGTGATCGGCCGGTCATGTGATCGGCCTCTCCTGGAGACCGAGCACCTGACCGGCTTTCCTATAAATAATTGCTCTAAATGACTCCAGAGGTTTTTGATATATGTGCAGCGGTAAAACAGATGAATGATAGTTTCTGGTTCTATATAACAAAAGTCACAGTTTAAGTCAATGTTTAATTTAAAGAGCGCAAATCCATCCATCTTGTAGCGTCTCAAGAACTAAACCCCCCCGGAAGTAGTTCCTTGCGCACATGCGCAGATGGGCTCATGGTACGGATCTTGCTTCCTGAACAGATCATGCAGTGACCATAGACATTATTATGGCTGTGAATTTCCCAAAGCAATAACCCCAAAGCAATTAGATCATATAATGCTTTTTTTAAACTGTAATGTCTTTCTTTGAACTGTAGCTCTGTTAACCCCCTAGTATATTTGTTCTGGTATCTAATGTTTGTTTGTTTGTTTTTGGTTTTGTTTTCTTGTTTATCTGTTTGTTATTTTATTCTTTGTTCTACATAATGTTATTTGTTCCTCATACAAATCCTCACAAATTTTGATAGTGTAATTGTTGTTTGAAAAAAAAAAAAATTATTATGGCTGTGAAAATCACATCCATAAATGCAAATGGCAAAATAAAAAACCCTCACTAAATGTCTTAAAATTTGAATTCAAATCTTTCTTTTCATCTTTAGTTCTTCTAAAAGGTTCATGTAAATATGTCGATTTGATATGTGAAAATGTGAACCGATATCTTTCTTTTTAATGAATGTGTATCAGGTTTATACTCTAAAAGCCTTTTGTATATTATAATTCTGCCAGAGAAAAAAATAAAAATAAATCAAAGGGCTGGGGCGTGGCCTTGGCGTATTTGTATTGTAAGAGTTCTGTTAATATTTTGTATGTATATTTCTTTTTTTTTGGGGGGGGGGGGGGGATGCTGAACTGTTGTCTCCCATTGAGAGTTTGTAAATTTGTCTAATTCAAAAAAAAAACAAAATAAATTATATATACGCCTCATGGATCGACGCTGACGTAACATGAGGTCGCCATCTTGGATGGGTCCCTATTCGCTCCCAGTGCATTTATTTTTTCTGAGGAAGATGTATACCCAACTGCAAAAACACGTTTTTTATGTTAAACAGAATCAGACACGTGGTATATCATGTTATTATAAATAATGGATGAATTATGTATTATAATAAACAAGTTTGATGGTTAATTTGAATGTATTTTTTTTTCTCTCTCTCTGAGAGGGGCTGGGGAGCTAAAACCCTTGAAAGATAAATTTTATTATGCTCTTTAACAAAATCTGACACACATGGTACGGCATATTAATAAAAGTAATTAAATAATTTGATATTTTAATAAACGAAACAAGTTTGATGGTTCATTTGAATTTATTTATCTCTCCGTCTCTAAAAATATCAAAGAACTAACACATTGATATGACTTCCACTGATCTATATAGGCAGATATATAATACACTTTATTTGTAAGCACCTTTCAAGACTCAAGATAGCTAATTATAGTTAACAATATAAAAAACACTATGAATTTCCCTTTTCAAACATATATAACAGAGCATTTACAAATTACAGAATCTGTTAACTGCTTGCAATCACTGAAGAGTCAGTCCAGAATGATCAGGCTATATAAAAAAAAGATAAATCCCAATTTGTGTTTTCAAGAATCTCTTTTCACTGTAACTTTTGAAATAAGAGATAGCCAAATGCAATCTCAACTCTTCAACTTTAACAACAAAATAACCTTTTATCTCTCTCTCTCTCTCTCTCTCTCTCTAAAACCCTTGAAAAATAACTTTTTTGCACAGCTTCTTGCATGTGCTGGCACTCTGTAACTCCAGGGTAGTCAATTTTGCGATGTGGTGCAGCCTTACTTTATGAAATACAGAGACAACAAATGACACAAGCATGAAATGATGGTTGTCAATCCCAAATTGAGTTTCTGTGATGTACTCCCCGAGTAAAAACACATCTTCTGCACCAATCTCTGCTTGAACAAAATGGTTAACAAAGGACACACTGACACCTTGTTCTGTTGAATTCTGACGAATCACACGCTCTGCTGCTCTGACCACCTTCACTGTTCCCTCTGAGGGGGACCATCAGCCCACCATTGTTTTTAAGTTGAAGCAGATGGTAGCTCTGGTCAAAGGAAGAGTGCACAGCAGCTGTGACTAGGCTTGCACGGCACACTTCACAAGACAGCTTTCTCAGAATTGTTTTGACAACAAAACCTGAAATGTAGACCAGGGCATTGTCCACAAGACCACCAAAGCGGGTGGGCAGGTAGCTGTGGTCAGAAATAAATGCAGAAATATTTGCAAATGGGGACAGGAGATCTTCCTCTGACATCAATGCATAGTGCATGTCTGCAGCTGATATGGACACAGTCTCATTTTTTGCTGCCACATTGCCTGACCCACTTGGTGAGACACCACAACGGACCATCAGACGGCGGAAAATGCCCTGGAACTGGCCTGCAGTGGGATTGTTATTCCATCCTCCTAAAAATAATAATAATAATAATAAAATCCCAAACACATTTACTCACCTAGATTGCAAAAATATTTAACAGGGACAGTCAGAGTCATGAAAGATATATCTTCTGAAGGTAAGTAAGCAAACTGTATAAAAATGTTTCCCAATAGGTAGGCTATAAACAGTAAGTAAGGTAATGACCTAATAAGGGGATAACAACCAATAGGTGACCAGTTTGAGGTCTATCCCATCGAAACATACTGTAAACTAGGGATACTATAGGTATTAAAAATATCTTTACTAACACTTGCCCACCCAGATGGCACCAATATTCTGTCTGGCCCACAGACTAAAAACACTAATTATAAATGTGAAAATTCTACCTGATGCATCTCTAAGCCTGACAATCTGACCCGTCCTATCAAAGTCCTCTGGGTTGAAATGCTCACTGCAAAGCTTGGAGAACTCTGTTGCAACAAAACCCTGCCTTCTTGTTGCAACTTCCCATTGCCTGCGTAACTATGTTACAAGGAAACCTTCAAAATTTGAAGGGAAACAACAACAAAACAGTAAGAGATAGAGAGAGTAACGTTAGCATTTCTTTATTAGCCAAAAAACGTTAGATACGATTACAAAAATGTATGAATTAAACAAAAAATATTGTTTAATCTTACTTGTGAAAGGTAATTCCTTGTGATCTGCTTTCAATAGTGCGCCTGTTGTGGCATCCGTAAGCTGCACAAAAAACGGGCGTCGTTGGTAATTTTCAGTCGACTCCAGTTTTTTATTTTTTTTATATTTATTTATTGTGGAATTAGACAAATTTACAAACTCTCAAAGGGAGACAACAGTACAGCATCACCCCCCCCCCCCCCCCCCAAAAAAAATAAAAAAAAATATCATATCAAATCGACATATTTACATGAACCTTTTAGAAGAACTAAAGATGAAAAGAAAGATTTTAATTCAAATTTTAAGACATTTAGTGAGGGTTTTTTATTTTGCCATTTGCATTTATGGATGTGATATTTACCCATAAGTATGACAACATTACTTAAGATAACAAGTTCTTTAGATTGATTGTTGTCGTAATATAAACTTATAAAGCTACTGGGTAGTATCCATTCAATATTTTAAATTGCATTTCTTTAACTTTGGGGGGGATAGGCCATTTTAGAAAATTTGTGTATTTTTTTAGTAACTTTATATTACACCCATATAGCCTGGTGTTCTTGTTAAAATCATGAAATGAAATATTTTTAAAGATTGTATTTAAGGTTTTATTACAACATTTTTCATTTGTTAAAGGAATCTGATTTAACTGTAAAGAAGGTAAGCTTATTTGTCCTTTAGAGTAGCATAAATGGTTCTGTATCAAATTCAACAGAGGCAAAGGGATCCCTTTACACACTTTGTTGTAATCTCTAAGGGAACACTGAATGTTATATTTGATATTGAAATCACCTAATTCAAGAAACTGACCCTTCTCATCAAGTAAATCAGTTATAAAAATAATACCTTTTTTCATACCACTCTTTAACGAATAATGATTTTCTATTTATTGTAATGGTCCTATTGTTCCACAAGGTGAAGCCGTGGAAGGTGAAGTTGTGGGTAAATGCCATTTTCCAGTAACAATATTTGTTTATGATATTCTGACAATTTGATAGGCAACTTCGAAATAGCAAAATCCCATTTCAAGAGAAAATCCAACCCTCCCACCTTTTTGAAAATATTCTTGGGGATGTGAAAATAAATGGAGTCAGGTTTTAAAAGAAAAGCTTTTAACCAGTTTATTTTAAAAACTCCGACCATAGATGGAAAATCAATTTTCTTTATACCACCTTTAGAGTACTCTTTAACCATTTGTGATTTTATGATGTAGTGAGTTTTATTACGGCAAATAAAACGATAGATCACTGAATTGATCTTTTTAATACTTTGCTGGGCAATATATAATGAATATGTTGGGTAAACCATTTTTGAGACACCCTCTGATTTTGATAATAGATTACATCCAAAAATTGTAAGATCCCTTGTTAACCAATGATTCAGTGTTTTAGACATATCAATTTGGTCTTTTACATTTTTTGACTCTCTAATTTTAATATCCTTATTTAAATAAATACCCAAATTCTTAACTTTACTTTTTATAGGAATTGACTCCAAATTAGTTTCCATTAGTTTTGAGTGCAAAGTATAAATAATTTTGGAGAAATTGGGCAACCCTGCCGAATCCCACAGGATATATCTATTCTGGGTGTAATGCCTGGGTTGAGAGTAACGTAGCTATAAATCTGATTATAATATAATTTGATTACTTTACAAAATTTGTGTCCAAATCCAAAAAGTTCGAGAGTCCTGAATAAAAAATCATGTTCAATTAAATCAAATGCTTTAAAAAAGTCGATGAATAATATTAAACTTTCTGTATTAATAAAGGATCTGTAATCTATCATGTCTAATAATAGTCTTATGTTGTTTTATATATCTCATCTACATGACTTGTGAATACAGTACTCAGATTGTTGAAGTGAAAACCCCTTTTTTAAAGAATAGCAATCAGAACTTCTTGTAAACTCAAAATGTTCCTTTCCCTCCTTTTTAAACTAACCTTCATTGTCTTTTCAGAATATCCTTCATGGGTCGATTCTTTTGCCGTCTATTATGGCATACCCTTCCTTCAGAAATGCTCTTCTGCCATTGTTTCGAGCTTCCTGTACCTTGGGCCACAGCTTGATACGAGCTTCACGAACCTCTTTGCAAAAGTCCTCTTTAAATTTTATGTTCAGTTCTTTGGAGACCCTGGCCCCTTTGGACTTCCTCCACACTTCATCCCTCGCCATCCTCATGCTGAATTGGATGATAATTGGTCTTTGCATCTTATTGTTCGCAGCGTTGTCTTTCTTCCCCAGTCGGTGAACTGTATCCACCATGAGCTATAGTTTATCCACTGACACGGAAACCACTCTTGTTAGAATGCCAATCACTGTCTCGCGTGTGTTCTCATTTTCTTTCTCTGTCAGGCCAAGAAGTCTGAGGTCCCATCTTCTTCGGTATCGGGCGCTCTCCAGACATCTCTCTTTTAATTCTTTGTTTTCTTTCATCAGAGCCTCCATCTTTGTTTTTAGCTTGTCAACTTCCTCTTTATTTTCTTTAGTTGCCTTTGTATTAGCCTCAATTCGTAGTTCAAAAGATTTTAAATTCTTGTCAAGGACATAAAATCTTTCTTCGAATCTTTTTGTGAAGGCTAGCAAGGCTTCATAAATGTTTTCATTACTCACCTGCTTCACGGTAGTTTTGTTTTTTAGTTTTTGGGGATTTGGGCTTGGTAGTGGAGTGTGGTCACCTGACGGTCTCGCTGCAATATGTTGAAGTTCCATCTCTTCTATATCTTCCTCCTCACATGCTTCTTGCAATGCCGCACGGTTATAGTCATGGTCAGAAAGGCTACGTGTTAGCTCCGAGTTAGCCATTTTTGTTGCTCTTAGATTTGCCACTTTATTCGCATTTAAGTCTTGTAAAACTACGTTCCAGTGGTTTCACTTGACCTTCCTTTTCTTCTGGAGTAGCCGTTTGTCAGAAAAATATTTCTTAGGACATCTAAATCGTTTCGTTTGATCAGACCTGCAAGTTGTTCGACCGCTCACTCCGCCATCTTGAATCTCTCCCACAGTTGGGTATGGAACTAGCAGAGAGTCCACTCGGCGGAAGATGGCGGTCCGTGCAATCGCATTTCACTGAACTCCTCGACAAGTCCCGATGTTATAGTTAAATAAAAGAAAAGCTATCCACTAACAACTGCATTTTGCCCAGTACTCAGCACGAAAATGAAGAAAAACAACCGCGGGAAGCCTCCGGCGCAGAAAAATCTCCCATTTGAAAGTTGTGCGAAGATGAGTGAACACGACTATGCAGATACGGCTAACGTTAGCAAGAACAAAGGAGGGGCGACAACCCCAGCGGAAACTCCCAAAAAAAACCACCTGGAGAAGAAAACGAAAGGTATGTCTCAAGAAGAAACAAACACCGAGACCATACTGTATGCTATCAACTCTCTTGGTCAATGTCTTGACAACCGCATGGATGAATTTAGCACGCAGTTGCAACAGCATAGCTCCATGCTAGCTTCTATTGCTAAATCGGTGCAGTTCAACGCAGAAGAGCTAAAAGAATGTAAAACAAAAATAAAACACCTGGAAAAAAAAGTGGAGACACTGACTAAGGAAAATGAAGACATGAGAGGTCGGATACTTAACCATGACAGATACAAAAGACGGTGGTGTCTGCGCATCAAAGGGAAAAAAGAAAAAGCCAACGAAAACATAAGAGCGGTGGTGGTGGAGCTTCTTAGCAGGATTGCACCAGCCCTAGCGGTAAAGATGGATGAAGCGGTCGACATTGTTCACAGAGTGGGAAGAATGATGGACAACCGGCAACGACAAATAATAATTTTATTTGTGAGACGAGCAGTGAGAGATGACATCTGGAGGCGTACAAAAACTTCTTCAATCTGCAAAGAAGAGGGGATTCGCTTTACTGAAGATCTGACTCAAGAGGACTGGCGTTCCAGACAGGCTCTCTGGCCTAAAATCGACCAGGGTAGAAAGGAATGAAAGGCTGCCGGCTTCAGGGGCCCGTTTGGATTCATCGAAGGCAAGCGTATTATGGAAGACGCATATTCCGGAATTGCGCCGCTCAAGGTGGCAGCATGTTGGAGTAGCTCTGTTACTTTGGTTCATATTTTTTTTCTTTTTTCTTTTTTTTTCTTTTTTAAAACTTTAATTCTTCCATTTTTGGTAGAAACATTGTTTTTGTGGACAACTGCTCTCTCTGGTTTTGAATGCTGTGCAACTGGAAGGATTTTTGCTGATACTTTTTATTTTTGGACATTTGTTATGATGCATAACCATGGCAACAAGGTGGTTTACAACTGGCAGCAGCTGATTAACATCACAAAAGCTCAAATAATACCTAAACTACAGCCACAAAACCCTGATGAGTTGAAAAGAAGACGCCATAGATCCAGAGTATCCTCTACATCAGACAACTACAGAGCGTCTTCAGTCAGAGGCTTCTTCAGATCTGCAGAGCACTACAAGAGATCATCCCTACCCACAGCCATCAGCATCTACAACAAATCTTTGAAGGAACTTGCATAATGAGTTACAACAACATTTAATTTCCCTTTGGGATGAATAAAGTAATTTTCAATTGAATTTGAATTGAATTGAATAAGTCATGGGCTGAAATCTGAGCTTGAAATGAATATATAGTGGATCAGTTCGGATGATGGGACTTCTACCTCAAAGTTTTCACTCCACCTCCCTATATATATTTTTTTCACAAAAGTTAATTTGTTCATGTGTTCTGTTTTTCAGGTAAATACTGACATTTCTTTTATTTCCTTTAATACAAGGGGACTTAAGGACTCTATAAAGCGAAAAGCTGTTTTTTTGTTTTGTTCTGATGAATATTAAAAAGAGAGATCACATTTCTCCTGTTTTAGCTTCCCTTCATTGGCTCCTTGTTAAATCCAGAATAGAATTTAAGATCCTTCTTCTTACATACAAAGCCCTTAAGCTCCATCATACATCAGAGATCTAATTGTTCCTTATGTTCAGTAACAGAGCCCTTCGCTCTCAGACTGCAGGTTTACTTGTAGTTCCTAGGATTTCTAAAAGTAGAATGGGAGGCAGATCTTTTAATTATCAGGCTCCTCTCCTGTGGAACCAGCTCCCAGCTTTAGTCCGTGAGTCAGACACTCTGTTTACTTTTAAGGCCAGGCTTAAAACTTTCCTTTTTGATAAAGCTTATAGTTAGAGTGGCTTAGGTCATCCTGAGCTATCTCTGTAGTTATGCTGCTATAGGCTTAGACTGCTGGAGGACAGACTTACCAATTTTCTTCACTCTGCTACTTCCTTTTCTCCTACGACTCTCCAGTTGTATTACAGTACATTCTGTTATTTCGACTGTTAACTTTGTTTTCTCTCAGTGTTTTTCTCTCCATAGAAGATATACCTGGTCTGGTATCCTGCTTGGCTGCAATGCCCTGTTGGACGGGGGGCATCGACTGGGATGATCCTCCCAGTAACTGAACATCCACTGTGTCCTGTTATTAACTTTTTACTTTCTGTAACATAGAAAGTTCTCTTATATCAGATCTTCTGTTCCTTCTGTGTTTCTGCTCTGTCTTCTCAAACCCCCAGACGGTCGGGGCAGATGGCCGCTCCTACTGAGCCTGGTTCTGTTGGAGGTTTCTTCCTGTTAAAGGGGAGTTTTTCCTCTCCACCGTCGCTACATGCTTGCTCAGCATGAGGGATTGCTGAAGGATTGCTGTGGTTGGAAAGTCTGCATCAACGGGGCCCAACCTCACGCCAATGACCGACGTAATCTGCTGGGATTCCTTAAATAGGAAACTTTTTAACTGATTGGAATGTTTGTATAAATGTATTGAAATGACTTCTTGTTAAGTGCCTTGAGATGAAACATCTGTTGTGAATTGGCGCTATATAAATAAACTGAATTGAATTGAATTGAATTGAATTGAATTGAATTGAATTGAATTGAATTGAATTGAATTGAATTAAATTGAGTTTTATGTTTTCTTTTGGAAAGATATACGAAATATGCTTTTGGATGCTCTTTTGGAATGTATTTCAAATAACAATCTCTCACCTACTATGAAACGAGGTCTTATAACCTTGATCCCAAAGAGCCAAAAAGACCCATTGCTGTTAGATAATTGGAGACCCATTACTCTATTATGTACAGACTATTAACTGTTGGCTCTCGTCTATGCAAATCGGTTGAATGCCGGTTTAGACAAGCTTATTAATGAATGTCAATCTGCCTTTATGAAAGGTCGGAATATACATAACCACACCAGACTGATTCTGGATATGTTGGATTATAGTCAGTTTATTGACAATGAAAGTTTTATTCTATTTCTGGATTTCTATAAGGCGTTTGACTCATTAGAGCACTTTTTTATATCAGAAACCTTAAAATATATGGGATTCGGACGGAAATTTTGTGACATATTCAAAATGTTTTACACCGATATTAGTAGTGCTGTATCTCTTGGTACTGATATGACTTCTAGTTTTCCGATGTCTAAGGGAATCAGACAGGGATGTCCGATCTCTCCGAAATTATTCATTTTGACTACACAAATGCTTAGTCTGTTAATCATCAAGAACTCCTACTTACGTGGTATTCAAATTTTTGATAAAGAATTCAAAATCAGCCAATTTGCAGATGACACAGCCATTTTTCTAAAGGACAAATCCATGGTTGACATAGCTCTTAAACTTATCTAAATTTTTTCTAATGCATCCGGATTGTTTCTCAATATTACAAAATCCATTGGAGTTAAATCTGAGGTTAAGTACTTGGGAATTACTATTCTAAAAATATTCTAAATTACTATTTCTAAAAATCCTGTTAAGAGAGAAGAGGTGAATATTGCCCAGCGTTTGGTTGACCTTAAGAAAACCCTAAGTTACCATCTAACCCGGGATCTTACTATTTTTGGACGAGTTTTGTTATCCAAAGTTGAAGGGGTATCACAATTAATCTACCCGTGTCAATCGGTGTTTACCTCTGTTAAAAGTATAAAGAAGGCCATTCGATTTTGTTTCAGTTTTTATGGAGGAACAAAACCCATTATCTAAGGAGGTCTCAACTAGTCAAGGAATATATTAAAGGGGGGGTTAAAGCCTTAGACTTTGAAGCGCTAATAGGTTCATTTAGAGTTAAGTGGCTGAAAACCTTCTTGACAAATCCGAACTCTATATGGTTTCATATTCCTGGAGCCTTATTTGATAAACTTGGTGGTTTAAACTTTTTACTTAGGTGTGATTTCGAGTTATCCAAGATTCCTATTAAGCTATCCAGATTTCATGGACAAGTATTACTTTTTTGGAAGATGGTTTTCACCCACAATTTCACTCCACATAATTCTTTGTTATGGAACAACAGGTCAATACTTATTAATAAGAAGTCTTTTTTCAAAGCTGAATTGTATGACAAAGGTGTTCTGTTTGTATCTGATTTAATGGACAACGATGGTATTCTACTAAATTACCATGAATTTGTCAAAAAGTATCATTTTAATTGCCCCTTCTGTGAATTCTTGAAAATACGTAAAGCTATCCCGGCTGCCTTGACCCTTCTTATTCAAAACACACTAAGATACTCTAACGTCAGACCAACTCTTCCCAACTTAAGAATAGGAGATTGTAAACTCACTGATAAAAAATGCAGTAATTCGGTTCTTACAACAGCTTTTAAATCGAAGCTATTTGGTGATTACTTTAGTAGATTGCCATCAGTAGTAGACCCAGAGATAGTAGAGAAGGCGCATTCAAGCTTTCTGCAATGGCCAGTCTCTTCCAAAGTCAAAGACTTTAAAATTTGTCACAAAATCTACCCAGCAGCTGTTTTTTTTTGCACAAACGATTTAAGTTTGAATTATCCCATTGTGTCTTTTGCGATTGTCCTGAAGAAACATTAGATCATTAATTTTTTATGTGTCCTGTTTCATTTCAATTTTGGAGTGATATTAAAGATTGGTTGTCTGCTAAAATAGCTAACTTTCCAGATCTCAACATTACCCATGTTTTATATTACTTTAACGATCTGGGGAAGAAAGCGTCCGACGTTGTGAATGTTGTTTTATTCCTTGCCAAATACCATATCCATTGTTGTAAGTGGAGAAATGCTGCCCCTTGTTTTGATCATTTTTTGAACGAATTTAAACTTTATTACTCCTCATTGAGACTCTTTAAATCTGAACGTGACCAAAAAATGTGTTCTAACATATCTATGTATCTTGTATTTTGAATTGAATCTCATATGTCTTTAGCCTTACTTTTTATTTAATTAAGTTTGTGAATGCCCCTTATTCTGTTCCCTTATGCTGTTCTCTTGTTCTTTTACACAGTATTTCTGTACCTCTACGAGATGTTTTTACTTGATTTTGTTCAATAAAAAAAAAAAAAAAAAAAAAAAAAAAGACATGCACTGGAAAGTGATTCAGCGTCGCCGCCATATTGGATGGGTCTCCTCACTCTCTGCTAGTTTTTTTGTTTTTGATCCAACTTTATTTAGTTTTTTCGTATTACACAATAAAACGTCTGACAAATAGAGAAAAAAAAATGACATCCTCAAAATATACAATATAAAATTATCTTATTATATTCCATTCTCCTATACCGTTCACATAACAAAGGAGAACAAACTAGAATGATAGAACACAAAAAAACAAAAAAGTAAAATAAAATAAATAACACAAACAAACCAAATAACAGGGACTTAGCTCATCTGAAGTGTTGCTATGAGTTTATGAAGTTTTTTAGCCTGGGCATTCTCAACTTTTAGAAGACAGCTTTGGAGCAGCAAGAGTTCATTTAAGTGCAGACCATGTTGGGGAGGACTTAGCAAATCGACATTTATGAACATAATATTTTGTTGCTATAATTAAATTATTAACCAAAAATTCATCCTTTTTATTTTTGAGGATTACACCCATCTGAATATTTTGATATGAAAAGAAATCTATGTTTATAGATCTGGAGGACAACAGGTTGTGAAGAGATTTCCATAAATTCTGAGCCAATTGACATTCGTAAAACAGGTGTTGTGTTGTTTCAACATTAATATTGCAGATATGACAATTGTCTACTTCAAAATTAAATCTTCTCTTTACAAATTCGTTAGAGGGATGTATATTATTTAATGTTTTAAAATGTACTTCCTTAAATTTAGGGGGAATTGGATATTTTAAGAATTTTGTTCTAATTGAAGAAATTTCAGATTTATTATAACCAAGAAAGAAGAGAGTGCTTCTTGTTCTACCCGGGTACAGATGGTTAACAAGTTTGTTTAAAGAATTTATTATTACATTTTGTATCTACCAGGTCCACATAATCAATTCTAATTTTGTGTAGCCTTGGTGATGCAATGTTCAAAAAATTCTTTTTTATTGCTTGAATAAGGACCTTTGGAATATTCTGTATTACTTTGTTGTAATCCACAATTGAGCAGTTAATATTGTATTTAGAATTAAATTCCTCCGATTCAAGAATATTACCATCTTTATCAAAAATATGAACAATTGACCACATTTGTTTTTCTCACCAGTCTTTCAGAAACATGGATTTCCTTCTACACAATATCACTCTGTTGTTCCATAATGGAACATTGTGGGGGCTGAAGTTATGTTTAAACATCAGCTTCCACTGTAACAAAACCTGTTGATGAAACGTTGAGAGTTTTATAGGTAATTTAGATATTTCAAAGTCACATGTTAATAAAAATTCAATACCTCCCACTTTATCAAAAATATATGTCGGTAAGGAGAACCATATCTCTTGGCCGTTCCTCAAAAAAGATTGGAGCCATTTCATTTTTAATATACCATTCATAATTTCAAAGTCGATTGCCTTTATGCCACCTTCCTCATAATTTTTTAACATATCCCCTTTTCTAATATAGTGATGTTTGTTTTTCCAAATAAAATTAAAATTGATTCTATTAATTTCTTTAATCAACTTCGGAGAAATAGCAAGAGAGTAGGATGGATATATTAGCCTGGAAATAGATTAAATCTTGGTTAACATCGTTCTTCCAAATAATGTTAAATCTCTTTGTAGCCAACTGTTTAATGTTTTTCCACATTTATCGATATTATCTTGGATATTCTTTTTTTCACTAGTATCTGATGATTTGGTAATCAGAATGCCTAGGTATCTAATGTCATTTTTGACTGGTATACTAAATAGTGAGGAGTCAGAGCAGTTATGAATGCTCATAAGTTCACATTTACTCAGATTCAGATATAGGCCCGATGCTTGAGAAAACTGCTCTATTACTTTTACAGCTACTGGTATTTGTTCTTTATTTTGTAAGAAGAGTGTTGTATCGTCAGCAAGCTGACTGATGAGTAACTTGTGGTCGTTTATCTCTAAACCTTTAATATTCAAATTTTTTACCGCAATTGCTAGTAGTTCAGTCACTGCAATGAATAAAAGAGAAGAAATACTACAACCCTGTCTTATCCCTCGTTCAACCTTAAATCTAGGACATGTACCTTCTGAGAAGGAAACACAGCTATTAATATCTGTGTATATCACAGAGATCAAATCAAGAATTTTTTTTCCAAAGCCGAAGTGTCTCTGTGTGTCAATAATAAATAAGTGTTCCACTGAATCGAATGCTTTCTGGAAATCCAAAAAAAAGATAAAACCATCTTCCTTAATAAAATTATTATAGTCAATAAGATCCAGAACCAGGCGGATGTTATTATGGATGGATCTTCCTTTAAGAAAACCAGATTGTGTTGAACTGATTAATTCAGATATACCCGTCTTTAATCTTGCTGCCAAAACTGTTGTTAAAATCTTGTAATCTGTATTCAACAGTGTAATAGGTCTTAAGTTGCTCAATATTTTCTTATCTTTTCCAGGTTTTGGAATTAATTTTATTATTCCTTGTTTCATTTTTTCCATTAGTTCTTTTTTATTGATACATTCATTTATAGCCTGAAACAATAGGTATTTTAAATCTTCCCAAAAGTATTTATAGAAGTTAGTTGTTACACCGTCTGGTCCTGGCGAACGATGAGATGTCTTTTTTTTTATGGCATAGTCAAATTCTGCAATGCTTAGCTCCTCATCACAAACTTCTTTAAAATTTTCATCTATAATAGGAATCAAGTTATTAATTTTATCAAAAAAAGATAGGGCATCTTGCTCTGAGTATGAAGATTTATACAGACGCCTATAAAACTTGAAAACTTCTTATTCAATGCGTTTTGGTTCAGTACATTCCTGTCCATCAATTGTTAGACTACAAATCGAATTATATTCTTGTCTGCGTTCTTCTAATTTGCAGAAGTATACAGTATTCTTTTCTCCCTCTTCAATCCACCGGGGTCTGGATCTAATATATGCACCTTTAGCGTTATCTATATACATTCCATCCAATTTGGATTGCAACTTACTTATTTTTTCTTTGTCCTCTTCACTCCAATTTGATTTACTACACAGTGTCATGAGTTCTTTAACCACTGCTGCTTCTTCAGCTCTCTTTTCTTTATTCAGTTTTTTACCAAACATTATAGAATGCTTTCTAATATTAAATTTCAGAAACTCCCATTTTTGTATAGACGTGTCTAGTGTACTGTCATTTTTTATATCAAAAAATTAATTTTTTTAATGGATTGACAAAACTCTGAGTGTTTTAGTAACTGAGAGTTGAATTTCCAATAATCTTTTGGTTTGTTATTTTTATTACTGTTTCTAATTTTCAGATTGATGATGAATGTGGGTTTTTTTTTATTATTATTTTTTTATTATTCAGAACATAAAAAAGGTACAAAAACACTACAAGTACAACCCAACATGCATGCTAACATCAAACTCGGACAGTCCAGAGGTTACAAACCGCACAATAAAATTAAAAACTAAAAATTAAAAGGTGTGTATCAGACTAAAACAAAAAATGCAGTTTCTTTAAAATTTTGCAGGTTTTTATAACTAATGGGAGATTTATATTCTCAATAGTTCAATTCAATTCAATTCAGTTTATTTATATAGCGCCAATTCAAAACAGATGTTTCATCTCAAGGCACTTAACAAGAAGTCATTTCAATACATTTATACAAACATTCCAATCAGTTAAAAAGTTTCCTATTTAAGGAATCCCAGCAGATTGCGTCAGTTATTGGCGTGAGGTTGGGCCCCGTTGATGCAGACTTTCCAACCACAGCAATCCTTCAGCAATCCCTCATACTGAGCAACCATGTAGCGACGGTGGAGAGGAAAAACTCCCCTTTAACAGGAAGAAACCTCCAACAGAACCAGGCTCAGTAGGAGCGGCCATCTGCCACGACCGTCTGGGGGTTTGAGAAGAAGAAGCAGAAACACAGAAGGAACAGAAGATCTGATATAAGAGAACTTTCTATGTTACAGAAAGTAAAAAGTTGATAACAGGACACAGTGGATGTTCAGTTACTGGGAGGATCATCCCAGTCGATGCCCCCCGTCCAACAGGGCATTGCAGCCAAGCAGGATACCAGACCAGGTATATCTTCTATGGAGAGAAAAACACTGAGAGAAAACAAAGTTAACAGTCGAAATAACAGAATGTACTGTAATACAACTGGAGAGTCGTAGGAGAAAAGGAAGTAGCAGAGTGAAGAAAATTGGTAAGTCTGTCCTCCAGCAGTCTAAGCCTATAGCAGCATAACTACAGAGATAGCTCAGGATGACCTAAGCCACTCTAACTATAAGCTTTATCAAAACGGAAAGTTTTAAGCCTGGCCTTAAAAGTAAACAGAGTGTCTGACTCACGGACTAAAGCTGGGAGCTGGTTCCACAGGAGAGGAGCCTGATAATTAAAAGATCTGCCTCCCATTCTACTTTTAGAAATCTTAGGAACTACAAGTAAACCTGCAGTCTGAGAGCGAAGCGCTCTGTTGGGAACATAAGGAACAATTAGATCTCTGATGTATGATGAAGCTTGATTATTAAGGGCTTTGTATGTAAGAAGAAGGATCTTAAATTCTATTCTGAATTTAACAGGGAGCCAATGAAGGGAAGCTAAAACAGGAGAAATGTGATCTCTCTTTTTAATATTCATCAGAACTCTTGCTGCCGCATTTTGGATCAACTGAAGGCTTTTAATGGCATTTTGTGGACTACCTGATAGTAAAGAATTAGAGTAGTCCAGCCTTGAGGTAACAAATGCATGGACTAGTGTCTCAGCATCACTCTTGGACAGGATGTTACTATCTTGCAGTATAATTTAATATCCAAAGAAAAAAGATGAAAGCAGGGTTTAGAACCAGACCATTTACATTTATGGATATGAAATTTCCCCAAAAACAGACAGAGTTGAACAGCAAAAATGAAGTTTTCAGACAGATCATTTTTTTCATAATACAACATCACATCATATGTGTTGATTTTAATATTAATCTTTAATTTAGCAGTGAGATATTCCTCAAGATCAGCCCAAAACCTTTTTGCATAAAAACAGTGATAAAATAAATGAAAAATTGTTTCTTTACTTGACTGACAAAAAACACAAACCTCGTCTATATTTATTTTAAGTCGTTTAAGAGTATCTTTAACAGGATAGATTTGATGCAAAATTTTAAATGACACTTCTTTAATTTTATTATTTACAACGTATTTGTGAATAGTTGTGTTTGCCTTCTCCCAATTTAAGTCATTAACCGTTGAGCACCAAAATAATTTTGCAGCAGGTTAAACCGAATAGGAGATCTGCTTTCTTATATATTTATTTGTACATCCTTTTTTAGTGATATCTGTTTCACCAATAAAAATCTGATCAAGTACAGCGATATTACCAGTGAATGAAATAGATTTTAAAATATGAAGTGTGCCTGACGGTATTTCATCAAACACAATAGCGTACTCTTTAGGTGTCACAGGGAAATTAAATGTTTGTAGAAATTCTGTATATGTCATCAATAAACCATCTTTGTTTAATAATTGACCTGCTAACAAAATACCTCTATCAAACCATGTACGAAAAAAAAGTGATTTATTTTTGTAAAGAATGTCCTTATTATTCCAAATAAAATATCTGTGTGGGCTAAAGTTATGTTTATAAATCAATAACCATGATGTGAGGGCCTGTTTATGAAATTCTTACAACTTTAAGGGAATTTTGACAATAGAAAAATTACACTTAAGTAGAAATTGTGTGCCACCAAAGCCTTTGAATAAATACGTCGGAAAAGCGTTCCAAATGCTATCAGGGTTTCTCAAGAATTCTAAAAGCCATTTAATTTTAAATGTATTATGTATGGTGTTGAAGTCTAACACTTCGAGACCACCATAGAATTGCCGATTTCACTAAAAAAGTACTTACAGTTAGAATAGTTGGAAGAATAAAGTTTGCAGTAAAAATCCCTAATTGTTTGACTTATTAAATCAGCGTATTCTGTGACACACCCATTAATGTTCAGTTTAGAGATTTTCTTTTTGGATCGTCTCTGTTTCTTAAGATTAAAAAAATATGAGGAATTTTTCTCGCCTTCCTCAATCCATCGAGCCCGGGAGCGAATAAAGGCTCCCTGTGCTTTGTCTAAAAATATCTTGTCTAATTGACATTTAAAAATTTCCAGTTGGCCTTTTTCATCATTTGATAACACTGTGTTTGAGCATAGATTATTGATATTACTGACAAGTTGAAACTGTCTAGCCTTCATCAGATTAGACAGATATTTACCAGTTCTAATTGCTATTATCCTAACATTAAATTTAAACCATTCCCATTTATTCAAAGGTGAAAGTTCAAGTAATGAAACATCTTCAACTCTCCAGTGCATGTCACTGCACGATCTTGTTCAGGAAGCACGATCCGTACCATGAGCCCATCTGCGAATGCACGCAAGGAACTACTTCCGGGTAGATTTCTTTTGTTGTTGTTTGTTTTATTTTATTTGTTAATTTACAAATCAAGGCCATTTACACTTTACAAATAAATAGAAATAGGTAATCTTGCTGAACCATTATACAAAAGGGATTAACAACATAACAAAAAAACAGAAAAAAATCCCGGGGAAACACTAGTTGTCTGATCTGATATATTTACATGCTGCATTCGTAATCTTAACAGCTTTCTTCTTTATCTGATACATTTACTTGCTGATAAATTTACTTGCTGCATTCCTAATCTTAAACCGGTCATATGTGATCGGCCTCTCCTGGAGACCGATCACTGACCGGCTTTCCTATAAATAATTGCTCTAAATGACTCCAGAGGTTTTTGATATATGTGCAGCGGTAAAACAGATGAATTATAGTTTCTGGTTCTATATGACAAAAGTCACAGCTGAAGTTAATGTTTAATTTAAAGAGCGCAAATCCATCCATCTTGTAGCGTCTCAAGAACTAAACCCCCCCGGAAGTAGTTCCTTGCGCACATGCGCAGATGGGCTCATGGTACGGATCTTGCTTCCTGAACAGATCATGCAGTGACAGTGCGTAATGAGGCGTCTACGTATATAATGTCTATGGCAGTGACAAGGTCTGGCTCATAGGTCTGGCTCCAGTGAGTGGGGATATCTCTTTAACAGTCAGCCGGGGGTATTACCCGTGTGGGTGAGGGGATTTCAATTTGGCACCTAACTCATGGCTCGATAGACAACCACAGAGAGGGAAGCAACCAGAGTATGAAAATATTATTTGTGATTTTTGCATGTCAACTGAGACGATAGACTACTGGAGGACGATTAATCCAAATACAAGATTTTTTACTTGGTTCAGTCCAACAAATAATAACTTATGTTCAAGACTAGATTATTGGCTGGTATCCCAAAAAATAACCACTTATATTACTAAATGTGAAATTCAAATAACCCCACTTACTGATCACTGTCTACTAAGTCTTTCATTATCTTTAAGTAAACAAGAAAAGTCGGTTAATATATGGAAATTTAATAACAATTTATTATAGAACAATGACTTTTGTACACAAGTTAAAAATATTCAACTAGAAATTAATGACATGGCGATGTCAAATGTTAGTAAATGGGAATGGTTCAAATTTAGTGTGAAAAATCTAGCTATAGAAACTGGAAAGAAAATATCTGCCTTACGCATACTTAAACAGAAAAAGTTATTTGAACAAATAAATTTATTATGTGCTAAGCCTGATTTAACTGAAGAGGAAACAGAAAAATTACAATCTTTACAAAAACAATTAGATGACTTGTACCTGGAAAAAGCTAATGTGTGATATGTGTAATATGTGAGATCCAAAGCCAAGTGGATTGAGCACGGAGAAAAAAATTCATCGTATTTTTATAGCCTTGAGAAACGAAGACAAGCAAAGAAAAAAATAACAAGATTGAGCATGGATGGCAATATGATAGAAGACCCAATTCAAATAAGAAATGAAATTAACTTATTCTATGGTAATCTGTATAGGAAAAAAGTTCTGAAAGAGGATGCTGATATTTTTTTTGATATGATTAAAGATCGGGTAATAAAATTGAATGAAGAAGATAAAACGTTATTAAAGGAAGACTTAAATATAATTGAAATAGAAATGGCTCTAAAACAAATGAAAAATGGAAAATCGCCTGGAATAGATGGCCTAACAATTGAATTTTATAAGACATTTGGGCAAGACATTAAAGATTTGTTATTCAATGCCTTTTTGGATTGTTTAAAGAATGATCAATTATCTCCAAATATGAAAACTGGTTTAATAACATTATTGCCAAAACCAAATAAAAATCTATTATTGTTAGATAGTTGGAGACCCATAACACTTTTGTGTAATGATTATAAATTACTAGCTTTGGCATACGCAAACAGGATTAAAAGTGTCTTAACAAAATTAATTGAGGAGTGTCAATCAGCATTTATTAAAGGTAGACATATATAAAACAACATAAGACTATTATTAGACATGATAGATTACAGATCCTTTATTAATACAGAAAGTTTAATATTATTCATCGACTTTTTTAAAGCATTTGATTTAATTGAACATGATTTTTTATTCAGGACTCTTGAACTTTTTGGATTTGGACACAAATTTTGTAAAGTAATCAAATTATATTATAATCAGATTTATAGCTACGTTACTCTCAACCCAGGCATTACACCCAGAATAGATATATCCTGTGGGATTCGGCAGGGTTGCCCAATTTCTCCAAAATTATTTATACTTTGCACTCAAATGCTGGCTTACCTCATTGTGAATCATCCAGATCTTGAAGGCATAAACGTATTTGATAGAGAATTTAAAATAAGTCAGTTTGGGGATGACACAGTTTTTTTTTTAAGGATAAATCAATACTAAAGAAAGCCTTAATTGTGATTTCTGTTTTTTCTAAGGCGTCTGGTCTGTGTCTCAATCTAAAGAAATGTGAAATTTTACCTCTTTATGACTGCTTGGAAACTAATTTGGAGTCAATTCCTATAAAAAGCGAAGTTAAGTATTTGGGTATTTATTTAAATAAGGATATTAAAATTAGAGAGTCAAAAAACGTAAAAGACCAAATTGATGTTATGTCTAAAACACTGAATCATTGGTTAACAAGGGATCTTACAATTTTTGGATGTAATCTATTATCAAAATCAGAGGGTGTCTCAAAAATGGTTTACCCAACATATTCATTATATATTGCCCAGCAAAGTATTAAAAAGATCAATTCAGTGATCTATCGTTTTATTTGGCGTAATAAAACTCACTACATCATAAAATCACAGATGATTAAAGGGTACTCTAAAGGTGGTATTAAGACAATTGATTTTCCATCTATGGTCGGAGTTTTTAAAATAAACTGGTTAAAAGCTTTTCTTTTAAAACCTGACTCCATTTATTTTCACATCCCCAAGAATATTTTCAAAAAGGTGGGAGGGTTGGATTTTCTCTTGAAATGGGATTTTGCTATTTCGTAGTTGCCTATCAAATTGTCAGAATATCATAAACAAATATTGTTACTGGAAAATGGCATTTACCCACAACTTCACCTTCCACGGCTTCACCTTGTGGAACAATAGGACCATTACAATAAATAGAAAATATTTATTCGTTAAAGAGTGGTATGAAAAAAGGTATTATTTTTATAACTGATTTACTTGATGAGAAGGGTCAGTTTCTTGAATTAGGTGATTTCAATATCAAATATAACATTCAGTGTTCCCTTAGAGATTACAACAAAGTGTGTAAAGGGATCCCTTTGCCTCTGTTGAATTTGATACAGAACCATTTCTGCTACTCTAAAGGACAAATAAGCTTACCTTCTTTACAGTTAAATCAGATTCCTTTAACAAATGAAAAATGTTGTGATAAAACCTTAAATACAATCTTTAAAAATATTTCATTTCATGATTTTAACAAGAACACCAGGCTATATGGGTGTAATATAAAGTTACAAAAAAAATACACAAATTTTCTAAAATGGCCTATCCCCCCCAAAGTTAAAGAAATGTAATTTAAAATATTGAATGGATACTACCCAGTAGCAGAAAGCTTAAAAAACGATTTGGATTTGAAGTAGAGCCATGGGGATTTTGCTTAAAAGAAAAGGAAAGCGTTGAACATTTGTTTTTTTCGTGTTCAGTAACATCAAACTATTGGCAAGATTTGGTAACCTGGATGGGGATACAAATTAATGGGATATCTCCGCTTACATTAACACAGGTTTTATATTACGACAACAATCAATCTAAAGAACTTGTTATCTTAAGTAATGTTGTCATACTTATGGGTAAATATCACATCCATAAATGCAAATGGCAAAATAAAAAATGCTCACTAAATGTCTTAAAATTTGAATTAAAATCTTTCTTTTCATCTTTAGTTCTTCTAAAAGGTTCATGTAAATATGTCGATTTGATATGTGAAAATCTGAACCAATATCTTTCTTTTTAATGAATGTGTATCAGGTTTATACTCTGAAAGCCTTATGTATATTATAATTCTGCCAGAAAAAAAAAATTTAATCAAAGGACTGGGGCGTGGCCTTGGCGTATTTGTATTGTAAGAGTTCTGTTAATATTTTGTATGTATATTTCTTTTTTGTTGTTCTTTTTTTGGGGGGAATGCTGTACTGTTGTCTCCCTTTTAGAGTTTGTAAATTTGTCTAATTCCCCCCAAAAAATTTAAAAAAAATGTTTTATCCGTGTGGGTAATGACGTAATATGGGAGGGGTTTTCTTCCTAATTGAATCGTGCGAAAGCGGAAGATAACCTGTCAAGCCAATCTGACAGTGTCATTTACTGCTAATAACGTAAATATAAACCCCCAGAGATATCCTGCTGGTTGAACACGATGTGAAATACCATCATCTGCAAAATCGCTGACTTTATTGATTATAGTAGATTAGTTTTAAGCAAAGAACCCAAAGAACTATGATATGCCCTCCTAATAGCACACCTTTAAAGTGTGTTCCGCTGCTTAACCTGATGGAGCTGAGCGTTTACGCGCCGTTTGAATTGGTGTGCAAACCACGCCTACCCGGAGCATTCGCCTCTCCGGGTAAAAAATAGTGCGCACCCCCCTTTGTTTAGGTATTAGCAACAGAGAACTATTTTTATTTTTATTTTTTTTTTGCAGCCATCAAACCTAAACGACAATGGCATGATTTAGTTTATCGGGTAATAATAGACATGATTAATATAGTTTAAATAATTATTTAAAGTATTATCAGTTTGGGACGACCTTTCACCTTTAACCCTATATGAAGACAAAATGGCCGCTTACATGTTGAACATGTCCAGGATTTTTTCATCAGTTTCATTCCAGTTTTATCACTATCGGGTATGATACGTAGTACCGTTAATATGCTCACTAGCTGCTTGAGTCCTGAAATAAACGGGTTTCCAGTGTGGGTCAGAGGGACGTGGTTCTGATGTAATCTGTGTCTCCTTCAGTCCTGCCTGCAGAGGCTGCCTGTAGGGAAGCCGCTTCCCCTGCCTGCTCTCTACTCGCATCAGTTTGGGAGCTCAGCAGAATCTCGGCAAAAGGAGGCAGACGTCCAAGGTGCACAGACTTTGGATCGGTACGAACAAAGACCCTGGGATTACTTGGACAGCGAAGGTACTGAAACGGAAATCTAGAGTATTGCCCATGACTGCAGGTGTTGGCTGTACAGTGTTTTCATGTCTTTGGCAGAGTATGTTGAGCGGTATGGAAGCAGTGCGGTATGGGCGGGCTACAGGAGGAATCATAAAGGAGGCATCCCACCCCAGAAGACTCGCAAGACTTGCATTGTACCGTTTCTTCTCCGCAGAATTTATTTTTCTATGCTCTACTATTTAAAATAACAACACCTCTGTTTTTTGCAGAGAGGAGACAAGATATGTGGGAATCCCTGTCCAATTTGTAGAGATCCTAACATTATTATCCACCATCAGGTAGGTGAATATGCTGCATATTTAACTCATGACTTGTTAGTGTCAAAGTGCTATGTTTTCTAGATTTGCACAAAATGTTATTGGTGCAGCTGTTAAATACAGAGCATCTGTATTAAAGTGCACATCAAATCTGACAATTTAGCCCATATCTGATTTTATTTTTTACACTACAATTCAATTTGTTTTTCCAACCCCGACCCTGGTCAGTTTCATATGTGGTAGGCGAGACCAGGGATAGTTGTAACATTTCTGACATTTCTGTCTGTAGCTTGGAGGTCTTTTAACGTGGTGGATTCAAAATGTAATGCATACATGTCTCTGCTATTTAATAGTGTAACTGTTTTCTCTGCAACACAATGACTAATTGCATGTATGGTCTTAAATACAAAGAGTGAAATGTTACTATTAACCCCACTACCTCACACTCTTTTATATAGTCCAGTGACAAAAATTAAAGAGCCCTATAAATTTCCAACTGATGCTTATTAGAACCAAGCAAAGTCCTAATGAAAACGGCATCATATCCCAGATCAAGTACTCGAGAAAAAAAAGAGTTCTTCTTTGGACAATAAATCTACAACACTCTAATAAAACATGTAACACAGTCTCTTCTTTCCCACAGCTCTCACATAAACCGTTATTATGTTTACCGATCCTAAAGTCCAGATGCTAATCCACAATGGCCAAGCCGGAGTCTTGGTATCAAGACCTGCTCCGTTCTGTTGTTTCCCCAGGTTGCAGTGTTTCCAACATGCTTCTGAATACTATAATAATACCTACCCTTCGTTTCTAACTCCCACTCATGTTGCCACTGAGTACAGTCAAGGTCTTAACATTTAAACTTTTTTATTCAATACCTGAATGCACTTATAGCAATTTTTGTGTGTGTGTGTGTGTGTGTGTGTGTGTGTGTGTGTGTGTGTGTGTGTGTTTGTGTGTGTGTGTGTGTGTGTGTGTGTGTGTGTGTGTGTGTGTGTGTGTGTGTGTTTGTGTGTGTGTGTGTGTGACGGAGTGCCGTAATTTAGCTTTTGATCATATCCCAACAGAAAAAAAGGACAAGTTATGAAAATTCTTGATATTTCACAAATTTTGGTTTGGCCTTCCTTGAGTTTGGCCTCATAGGCTCAGTGGACATTGTAACCTATGACTCTAACATTTGAACATAATAATAAAGCTGAACAAACAATGAAGCAAACAATTAATCACTTGTCTCTTCCATTGTTCAGGTTCTTGGTATGTAGTTGGTAAAACTGTTAGTTGGTAAATGGTCTGTACTTGTTTAGCGCTTTCTCTAGTCCTGAGGACCCCAAAGCGCTTTACAGTACATTCAGTCATTCACCCATTCATCACTAGTGATGGTAAACTACATTGTAGACACAGCTGCCCTGTGCCACACTAACAGAACCAAGGTTGCCAAACACAGGCGCCACCAGGCTCTCTGACCACCACCAGTAGGCAAGGTGCATGAAGTTCAGCTCCTACCTCCTGAGCCAAGCTTCCACTGACCTCATTTCGAGCTTTTTACTGCTACTGTTTGGGTCCCACCTCAATAACGCTCAACAAGGATGTAACAACTCTACACGTGGGATTTCCCTTGATCCCTGCTCTTCCAGCTTTTTCCCCTCTTTACACAATCGGTGCAATGTGACCTAGCAAATGCCATACTTTTTTGCCACAGATCTGTTGGACTTTCTCTGATCTCTAACATTCGTTTATACTCTGTCCAAAATGCTGAGAGGCACCTCTCATTCAGTCTTTCTCTTCCAAGACCTAGGCCTACTGTAATTCAAAGAAAACATAAAAAATAAGATGAAATAACAGTGGGGTAAGTTTGAATACTTTCATGGTTGTTACATCTTACCCAGGCCATTTATGTTACAACTGACCCAGACTCATATAGTCATAAACTAGCTTACATTACAGCTAACTGCTAAAACATTAGCACTAAGGACATGCATGTAATAATAAAAGGGGATTATGCCATATATAATGTTCTGGAATCAGTGCATTTAGTTTTAAGGACAACTCGCATCTTGATACTGCTTTGTCCGTTAAAGCATCATCTGAAGTTTTCCTGGTCTTTATTCCCCTCAGAAATAGGCTCATTACTGGGTCAGTCTCAGTCTGTAACTTGGATTTATCACCGGTGTGTTAAAACCACCACAAAAGACCAAACCTGCTCGTATGTCTTCATATTTACTGCAATCTTTTTCAGCTGTAAAATGCATAAAAATAAGATTTCCTCCTGCTGGGTTTTGCCTGCACCTGGAAAGAGAACACTGTAAATCGCATCACATAGGTTCAGGTTTGTGGTTTATAAAGTTATATTAATTCAAGCTTGCTATGAAAGAAGGGGTGAACACAAACTCGATCATTGAATATGTAGGGGTGATGAGAAATGGCGTTTTGTCCTTTTCTAAGCATGCGGCCCGTTTCGGCTCCTGAACTGCAGTCTGAAAGGCAGTCACATTTAAATCAGTGTGAACAATCGTACGCACGCGCACACACACACACACACACACACACACACACACACACACAAAAGTCGGTATTTTTACCCATATGATTTTATATTGACTTCCATTCATTTTAATAGCTGCATTTATGTTTATGTCAAATTCTTACCCTAACCATTACCAGTTTATTCCTAACCTTAACCAAAACATTATTCACACCATACCTCTAAACCTAAACCCTAACCTTAAGAAAGGGAATCCATCATATTAGGATCCAGCTTTGGTCCCTATAAGGTCCATCAGTCTTCAGAAAGTTAGTGAATATGCCAGAGAAGGTCCTAAATAGGATAGCTAAACAAATACACACACACAATCGTATTTTATCAACAAGAAAATCAGAATTGAGCATTTAGACCTGCTGTGTGAACGTGAACTGTGTAAACTGCTGCAACTCCGGCTGCAGTTTACCTGCTCATATAATTGGCTAGAAATTCTGGCATGGTCTCATTGGATTGTTGTAATTACACTTTGTACTGAAAGATTAAAAATTGTAAACAAAGTTGAAGAGGTAAGAAAAGGATCTGACTATTTCTTTGTTTTACTTTTCCCCACTTACCTGTTCCAAATGACACGGTGACTGTGTTAACGGTGCAGGGCACCTCTCTGTTCTGCTGTCAATCAAGTTTAATAGTTTCTCTAGCTTTAGCTTGACAACAATATTCAAAGAAGGCAAAAAAGTTAAACTTGGGTATTGTTTCTGTACCTGCTTGTATTTATGTATATTGATATTAACTTGTGTAATGAAGGCCCATCCAAAAATGAAAACCTGGTGCTGCGCCTGCATAAGAGTCTGTTTATTTGCACCCCCGCAAAAAATCTGTGCAGGATATATTCTCCATTCCACACTCACAAACACTTGGACTAACATTATGAAAAAGTCCTCTTTGAATGAAGACCAAAATGATTACAGTACAGGTGTGACTGCTAGGTATAAGGAGGCATTCTTGTTCAAATAGATATGACTTGAATGTTGTGATGTGGGTGTAAATATTTGCTGGAAGGAACCCTATTTCAGTCCTTGAGGCAGACACTTTGTCTACTTTTAAGGCCAGGCTTAAAACTTTCATTTTTGATGAAGTTTATATTTAGAGTGGCATATTATCCTGAGCTATCTCTGTAGTTATGCTGCTACAGGCTTAGACTGCTGGAGGACAGACTGACCACTTTTCTTCACTCTGCTGCTTTTCTCTTCTACTACTCTCAAGTTGTATAATTTGCTGTTATTTCGACTGTTAACTTTTTTTCTCTCAGTGGTTTTCTCTCCATAGAAGCTACACCTGGTCTGGTATCCTCTTTAGCTGCAATACCCTGTTGGACGGAGGTTACCCCAAAAACTGAACATCCCCCATGTCCTGTTATCAACTTTCTTTAATACAGAAAGTACTCTTATATCATTTCATTTGTTCTGTGTTTCTGCTCCATCTTCTCGAACCCCCAGACTGCGTGGCAGATGGCCACTCGTACTGAGCCAGGTTCTGCTGGCTGTTTCTTCCTGTTAAAGGGGAGTTTTTCCTCTCCACTGTCGCTACATGCTTGCTCAGTTTGAGGGATTGCTGAGGTTGGAGTCTGCATCAGCGGTGCGCAACTGCCAGTCAATGACTCA
Organism: Valencia hispanica; assembly: GCA_963556495.2. Classification (NCBI taxonomy): domain Eukaryota; kingdom Metazoa; phylum Chordata; class Actinopteri; order Cyprinodontiformes; family Valenciidae; genus Valencia; species Valencia hispanica. The sequence continues at coordinate 48,517,573 of OY747713.1, read as the reverse complement.
ATGGGATCTGCTGGGATTCCTTAAATAGAAAACTAACTAAAACTTTAAACTGATTGGAATGTTTGTGTTGAAATGAGTTTCTTGTTAAGTGCCTTGAGATGACACCTGTTGTGAATCGACGCTATATAAATAAACTGAATTGAAATGTTTTGGGGAACAAACTAAACCAAAATAACCTCTGTTATCTTCGCTTGTAGAATGTGAAGTTACTCCAGCAGTTTATCAGTCCCCACACTGGAAAGTTGTACGATCCCACTCTAACTGGTAAGGCATCTTTTAATGCGTAAAGTCTAGTAGCTGATGATATGGACACTGATTTTTCTGGCCGATCTCCTTTCCTCAGGTGTGTGTATGAAGCAACAGAAAAATCTTAATGAAGCCATCGACAAAGCAAGAGATGATGGTATGAAATTCTAAGCTTCTATGAAATTGTCTTGAGTACCAAAGAAACCAGGACACCCTTTGAACTCACTTTTTCATCAACATATATATATATATATATATATATATATATATACATATATATATATATATATATATATATATATATATATATATATATATATATATATATATATATATATATATATATATATATATATATATTACAGTTGAACAAGTCAGTCTTGGGACGGATACAGTTTACCTGATCAGCGATCAGCAGGCTGTTGTCTGTTGGATCCAGTGACTTTGGATCTTCTCCTCTCCCCAACGAGGATGGAAGCCCAAAGTGCCGATTTCTCTTCCGATGCGAGTACAGCGGACTTATCGACAAAAAGAGACTGAGTTACGGTGAACACCTAATTTATTTGGGGTTTGGCCATTCACAACTCCCCCTCTTCGTATTGAAACTAGAGCTGTTTTCAGACAGAAGTTATGGAATATTTGTGGACAATTCCATCTGGTCTTTAACCAAAGTGGAGTTTTCAAATACACTTTTTTCTGGAACTGGGAGGGGGTTGTATGTGGATATGACGTAAAGTTAGTGTGGCGTGTCATTTCATGTCAAATGTCATTTCCCAAACAAAGGGATTATTGCAAAGATGGCCGACGAAACAGCAGACCTACTCAAAGTGCTCGTCTTTGTGATGTGTGCAATTTTGCGTACATGGAAAGCTAAAATGAAAATAGTGAAATTTATGTCAAAGTGTGCGCTCACAGCAGTCCCCAAGATCTCTTTTAGACTCAAAACGGGCAAAGTCCGGAAAATTACAGTTTTTCATGGCCTGTTCGAAAGGGGCTTAGGATTGTTGTGATTAGCACTCCTACCGGCGGGAGGTCTGTGTTTTAGTCCAGTAACAATGGCTGGTTCCAATGATCGATAAAATAGATACATTGCTTTTGAATATTGATAAAATATCGTGGCATAAAATATGGCGATATCGATATTTTCTTAGATCCCTAATTCCAAAGATAAGGTCAGTGTTTGCTTTATTAGGACAGCAACACTATATGGGTCGTTTGTTTACTTTATCACAGAGTTGTGCAAGTGCGTTAAATATAGAAATGGGGTGGCGACGTCATCCACTCACAATAAATTCCTGAGAGCTCATAATCAGAGACAACTGACTTTTAAGATTTCTCCACTCAGGGACCTGATCAATGTTTACACTGTTTTGACTCAGTTGAGCTTTATCAAAAATATTAGCTTAATATGAAGCTTCGACTTGTATATTAGACCCAATCCCTACCAATTTGTTAATTTTCCCTTCATCCTCTGCTCCCAATTTAGATCTGACTTAGTAAGAAGATATGTAATTAAGCTTTTATTTAAGAAACATGCTGTCAATAAAGATGCCTTAATAAGTTACAGACCTACAGTACTGTGCAAACGTTTTAGGCAGCTGTGAAAAAAAGCTGTAAACAAATGCTTTCAAAAATTGAAGTGTTAATCTTTTATTTTCATCAATCGATAAAAAGGAGCGAATGAGCAAGAGAAATCAAATCAATATTTGGTGTGACCACCCTTTGCCTTCCAAACAGCATAAATTCTTCTAGGTTTCACTGTTTTTGAAGGAACTCTGCTGGTAGGTTGTTCCAAACATCTTGGAGAACTAACCACAGGTCTTCTATGGATGTAGGCTTCCTCACACCGTTCTGTCTCTTCATGTAATCCCAGACACATTTGATGATGTTGTGATCAGGGCTCTGTGGGAGCCATACCATCACTTCCAGGACTTTATCTTCATCTTTACACTGAGGGCCAATCATACTCCTTGATTGTATTGCATGATGGATTGCCTGAATTTCTCAGCATTGAGAACACCATTAATCCTGACCAAATTTCCAACTCCATTTGCAGAAGTGCAGCCCCAAAAGTTCAAGGAACCTCCACCATGCTTTACTGTTGCCTGCAGACACTCATTAAACCTCTCTGCAGCCCTTCGATCAAAACCTGCCTTTGCTACAGCCAAATATTTCAAATTTTTACTCATCCGTCCATTGTTCTGCACCCCAGTTCCTATGTTTAGGTACATACTTGAGTCACTTGGCCTTGTTTTCATGTCGGAGGTATGGCTTTTTGGCTGCAACTCTTTGATGAAGACCACTTCTGGCCAGACTTCTCCGGACAGTAGATGGGTGTACCTGGGTCCCACTGGTTTCTGCCAATTCTAAGCTGATGGCACTGCTGGATATCTTCTGACTTTGAAGGGTAATAACAAGCTTAATAAGTCTTTCATCTGCTGTACTAAGTTTCCTTTGCTGACCACTGTGTCTACGATCCTCAACTTTGCCCGTTTCTTTTTGCTTCTTCAAGAGAGCTTGAACAGTACATTGTGAAATCCCAGTCTGCTTTGAAATCTTTGTCTGGGAGATACCTTGCTGATACAGTATAACAACCTTGTCTTGTTCCTGTGCTCAATCTTGCCCTCACTTAAAACCATCTTCCACGTCACCTTGGTAGTAGTTCGGCTGTTTTAAGCCTCCTATACACCTGTTGCTGTTTCAGTTAATGACTGTGTGACATTGATTATCATTAGCACCTGTTTGGTATAATTAGTTGATCATACACTTTACTGTAATCCTACAAAATCCCTGACTGTGCAAGTGTACCTAGAAGAAATTATGCTGGTTTAAAGGCTAAAGGTAGCAACACCAAATATTGATTTGATTTAGATTTTTCTTTAGTTTGCTCACGTTGCATTTTGTAATATGATAAAAGCATTCCTGTTTACAGCCCTTTTCACACCTGGATAAAACTTTTGCACAGTACTGTATATCTAATCTTCCTTTCTCATCTAATATTCTCGGAAAAAGGAGTTGGTAATCAAGTGTGTGAGCACTTGCGCAGTAATGACGCGATTAAAGAGTTTCAGAGTGCACCAAAACAGCACTGGTGAAAGTCAGTAACGATATTCTAATGCCTTTAAAAATTGACTTGTTCTGTTAGATCTCAATGCTACATTTGATACAATATTCTCTCAGAAAGGCTTGAACATACTGTAGGGATCAAAGGAACAACTCTAGACCGGTTTAAATTGTCCAACAGATTCCAGCTTGTTTGTATAAGTGATAAATCTTCAAACTCCAGTAAAACCATCAGACAATATAGGATACATTTCCACATTTATGTTGGGGGTACTCTGCTCTATCCATATATATTATCATATACAATAAATTCTCTCACTGTGTTCTTGTATCAATATCAACTGTCCTAATTTACAGGTGGCTTTATTTTAGCTAATTGTTTTTAACCTGTTTGCTTTTCCTAATTTTTCTTTTTCTTTTCCACTCTACAGCACTTTGGTCAGTTGTAATTCTGTGTTGAAAGTGCTCTAAAAATAAATTATGGTATCTATATATTTATCCTGATTAATTCAACCAGTTAGGTAGGCTACAGTCATGTCTTGAAGATATAAAAACCTGAAACAAGATAGTTGTTACATTTTGATCAGGTATTCTGAAAAACTACTTAATCACTCTGGATGGCATTAGATTTGTCTCAATAAAGTAAAGAACCTTGGTGTTACCTTTGGTTAATAAAAGTCCTTTCACCTCCACAGCATTACCAAAATTAGAAATATGCCATCCCAAAAAAGAACCAGTCCTTGGATTTGTTGGGTGTCAGCCAAGTTTTCCTTGACATAACTAAACTTTCCTGCATATATCAAGCTCAGGGGTTTGCAGATTACATTAGGTTGTAACCTCGATCACAGAATAAATGAGTGAAACAAATGGTGAATTTGCATTTGTAGAAAATTATAGGGTTTCGTAAATATTTAGCTAAACTAGAATTTTTTTTGAGCATACAGAACTTTCTGCTTTTACCTTATTGCAATACATCTGAAAAGTGAAGCATTAGCAAAAAGCAATTTGTAACAGGTAACAGAAAAACTTGGAATTAAATTGACCATTTCTCCTTTCAGGTTTACTTCCTTTTCAGATTCCACATGTGGAATTTTCAGGAGAGGACTACTCAAACACTCATGATGCTGTTGGGCTCACATCACCTCCACCATTCCTGATCTCTAGTGAACCCTGGTATAAATGGTACGGAGAAATGATGCCTGATGATAAGAAGGTGGATCAAGTCAAGAGGACGTACAAGGCTTATTTAAAATGAAAGAATCTCTGTACAGATGCTGAAAATCTACTTCAACATGCCTGAACATAAGCTCAAATAAATAAAATAACATAATGGCAACTGGAAGATTCTTTTATTAAGTTTTAACAGATCATAGATAATCTTCCTGCATATGTTAAGAGGGAGGAATGACTGATATTCCAACTGTTTTGATGCATTTAAATGTAAATGATCCAGAGATGGGGATGTCAGCTCCAACCGATCATGGATTGACCTTATTGACCATGGTTTCTCCAAGGGCCTCCAACACTTCCCTCTTGTAGTCATCAAAGTCTCCCTCAATTTGGTTTACTGTGGAGTCCTCCACCACCCACAGCTGGCACTGAGTCTCTGTGATGAGTCGCGCGTCATGGCTCACGATGATGACAGCTGCTCAGAAAGAGTCAGTGTTAGTGCTCCATTTAAACACACTATGCTGGGGACTATTATTGTGTGGTTAGCGGAAGTGAGTCCCCCACAAAGGGGTCATGGTAAAAAAAGAAAACCCCAAACAATACCTGTGTACATAATACCCTGTGTATTTCCAGGGTTTTATGTATTTTGTACCATTTAGGGTGTACCAAATTTTTTTTAAAAAGAAAGTTCATTTGGTTTTATTTTAATAAATGATATGCTGTAATCTGATGTGTGTTTAGTTTGGTTAAAAACAAGTTCCTGTATATGCCAAAACCCTAAGATTAATAGAGGGTGTACTTTCTTTTTACCATGACTTTTGGTTTGTTTTAAAGTTACTAATGGATATTAAAATGGTAAATCAAATAGACACATGCACATAAAAGCATAAAATTATTCAGTAAAAGTCTGGCTATATCTCAAAAAAGTGTCACTCAAAGTGAAATATTTTAAGTCTCTTCTAATTTTGATGAATATTGCTTGCAAAGAATGAAAACTCAAAATTCTATGTCAAATTAGAATATTACATAAAAACAATAAAACATTTAACAGAAATGTCAGGCTTCTGAAAAGTGTGTTCATTTTTGTGCACTCAATACTTAGTTGGGGCTCCTGTTGTATGATCTGCTAATACTTCTCTCCTGCAGAGACTCGTTACTAGCCCAGGTCCTCACAGCTTTTTCACTAATACTCACCTCCTTTGTATTCATTTATGGCCTCTGATAAGGCATCTATTGACTCGATGTCCAAATTGTTTGTAGGTTCATCCTAAAGAGAAAATACAAAAGTTAATGATTTGACCTCATTCACATCTGCAATTATCTTAAACTGCATTAAATCCAAGTGGGGACAATATGTTTAGATGGACAGGCTGAGGATGTCTTTCAGACACTTTTGATCAGAAGTAAAAGTGTGTTGAATGCAAACTGTCCTGGGATACAGATAAGTACCACCATCTAACTGACATGTATCCTACAGCTTCTCTCAAATGATAACTGCAGAATAAACAACTATGAGTCTCGTGTTAGAGAACTATTTGTCCTTTCACGTCATGCAAGGTGATCAGCTGAGATTATGGTTCATGTGACATTCAGATTATGTAGCTGTGATTGCAGGATCAGAGGTGTGGCTTACAACTTGCAGCATTTACCTGCGGGATTTCCCCTGAGCTGCTCTTTGTGTCGGATTTCTGCTGTTCTCAGTAGAATTTTACAGGTTCACTGACCCATATAAAAATTGAATTGCAACAGATTGGATTGGATCGTGATAGTCTATTCTAACTCTCGGAATTGATTCTTGAAATTTGAATCGATACCCAGCTCTAAACATCCACCTAATATCTAAGAGTAGATTCTCACGCCACTTGTACTTAAAGCTCTCCTCTTGTCACTAATTGTGCTAGGACACGTGTTGGGAGCACAGTCATGATTACTGGACCAAAACACAGACCTCCCTGCCGGTAGGAGTGCTAATCACACAACACTCTTGGTTTTAACAGGAAGAGGAGGGGTTGTGAAAAGCCAAACACAAAACAAACCACCTGCCAATCTCAACTTGACCTCTTTTGCCTGTGAGCCCAACCACTCACATCGAGAGACAACAGCGCGCAAACTCCATCCTCCACTGGTGAGGGAGGAAGCGAGTTTCTGGAAGAAACTCATTGGATCCAAAAGACTTTTACAATCTGCCGATTGATCAGCCGAACTGTATTCAACTGTTGAAATAAATCCTGAATGACTTTTTCGAAACTCTGCAGAAAGAATCTTTTGAATTACAAATTCCACAGGGAGAGAAGCTTCACCGGCCGGCTGAACTGCCTGCTACAGGAGCCGAGGGCTGCTCCCCGACGCAGCTGAGCAGAGTCTGTGGAAAGGGACCAGTCCGTGTGAGATTGCCAACCACAACCGAGCTGACAGGATGACAACGCTCCGAGCTAACGGTGGCTCGGTAACCCACGAGGACTGACTCCTAGCAGCGCTCCACACAGCCACTGCCAATAGACCCGCTAGGAGCTGCCCACCCCCTGACCGATATGTTGCAGGTTTTAAAACAACTCATCCTGAGTTACTCTGTTCCACCGGAGTTTTTTCTTTGTTCTTTGGTGCTAAACTAAACAGAGTGTCTCCAAGCTGCGCACATACATTAGCTCCGATAGCTTGTTCCTATTGGTGCAGACCGCTAAAGTTCATACACAATAAGAACTGCCATCTACAGTATTCAAAAAACAGATAATTTAAGCACAGTAAACGAATCGTATAAGTCGTTTTTGAAGCTGCCTTCTTAGTATGTCAAAATACTAAATTAGATCAATCACTGCAGTGACCGATCCATAAAATAGAATCATTTCGACAAATATTATTGATTTCTAATTCCGCAAATGATTTAATAAAACATTACTTCCTCCCAAAACATTTCTTGTCTTCAGGTCTGCTTGGCATTGTATATTGGTTGACTTGAACACAAACCAAAAAGATGCTAATTAGTCTTAAACTAATCACAATTAGTTTAAGACTAACTTAGCTTCACTCCCAAAACTCTTCATATAAGCTTTGGTCTTTAAGCATACGAATTCATACTGAACTGTGACATCACGATCAATTTATTAAGGTTTCAGGCCCTCGGTGCGGGCTGAATTGGCCACGCAGGCATGGCCTGTTGAGAACCGGCCATGCAGGGATGGCCTGTTTGTCTGCTCCAACGGAGCAGGAAACCCTATTGTTTTTCGAATGTTTTGACATTATTATTATTATTTCTCTCAACTGAAACAAATTCTTTCTGCATTGGAGTGTAAAGCGATGTGTGAAGCGTAACAATGTTACCACATGTAGCACAAGATGGTTTTGACCATAATTCTAAAATGGTAAAAAATGTCAACATCTCTTTTACACCTCAAATTACAAATATGGTAGGGGATTTAGCAATTTTCATAACAGTCCATCAGTGGGGGGCGCTGTGAAAGTGAAAAATTTGTTATGCAAAAACAGCTGAACAGATTTTGATGCAACCTCCAGATATACCTTCAGGACATAGCCATTATATCATATCTGTAATATGACAATGGATGACAGAAGTGGGTGGAACTTATTCAAAAATTTTAAAATTGCACAATTTGACCGTCTAACATTAAAAAAATCCCCCAAAATTATATGTTTATCCAAATGAGTTCGTTTGCGAGGTACGGATTCCCTACATGATTCTGAACAATCCGTACACTCAAACTTTTGCTGTATTTTGAAGTCCCTCACTTTACTTTTTCACAGGTATGTGTCAAAACAAAGTCTGTTTATCTCCCAGAAACCTTTGAGAATCTAACGGTTGTTTTTGCCCAGACTGCTTCATCATATGAAGAATCATATGAAATAGTAAAACAGTGTAAGAACTGGTAATATTTCTGCATATCACAGCAATTAAACTTTGAGACTTCTGACTATAATGTATCGGAAAAAAATTGTATTCAATATTTAAATAGAGTATTATATCAACAATCCAGCAGATACTTGGTCATAAGGAATATTTGAGAATTTTAGGGGAAACTGGTGAGTTTTGATCAATATTTCAGTCTGAGAATAACTCTCGTATGGGAAATTACAATGGGAGGAAATCTGTTTTTTTTTTCTCACATTTTGTTTAGTCAATAAACCCTCTTAATGTTTCAAGCTAGTTTCACATGTTCATTTTGCCATCTGAGAATATTTTGATAATTTTTGGACAAAGCATGTATTTTTAGTGGATATCTTTGTCTTGGTTCTGCAGTAAATCTGCAGCTTGACCCAGGTGGATTGCTTGGTAGTTAGATTTTTGCACACAAGAGGGCAGTATTGTATTGGAAGCAATATGTGTGGTTTCCTTGCTTTTCAGGTTACCTTGACTTTCAGGTCTGAGGAGTATGAATTAGTCAAGTCCTTTGGCTCATTTTTGTTTTTTGCTCAGTATTTGGCAACCACAGAAATGCGCCTGGTATGTTTTTTTCCTTTATTTTTTGAGAATTTTAGGGCAAACTGGTGATTTTTTTATGAATTGTTCAGTTTTAGATCAACTCTCCTACGGGAAATTACAATGGGAGGAAATCTGTTTTATTTTTTGTCTCAAGGTATCTTTAGTCAATAAAACTTAATGTTCCAAGCTTTTTCCACATGTACATATGGCCATCTGAGAATATTTTGATAATGTTTTGACAAAGCACCTCCTGTGCTGCTGGCCACATAGTTTGACACACGATCCTTCAGTCATAAATTCAGGTGATTGTTGAGGGCTCCATCTGTGTCTTCAGGAGTTTCTGACAGAACAGATATGGTTAAATTGTGCTAAATGTTCTGCGAGGAGTATGGAGAGGCCATGAGGAACGAATTCCGTGTGGCTTCAAGGCGATTATGGTCCACCATCCAGCGTCTTGGGGGGGGAAAGCGGTCCGCCACAAACACTGTTTATAGTGGGGGTGGAGTGCTGCTGACCTCAAGTTGGAACGTTTTGGGTCGGTGGATGGAATACTTCGAAGACCTTCTCCATCCTACCGGCACGCCTTCCAATCTGGAAGCAGTCTGGGACTTTGGTTTGGGCTCTCCAATCTCTGGTGCCGAAGTCACAGAGGTGGTTAAAAAGCTCCTCGGTGGCAAGGTTCCGGGGGTGGATGAGATTCGCCCTGAGTTCCTTAAGGCTCTGATGTTGTGAGGCTGTGTTGGTTAACAATGTTGCGTGGACATCGGGGGCAGTTCCCTTGGATTGGCAGACCGGGGTGGTGGTCCCCCTATTTAAAAAGGGGTACCACAGAGTGTGTTCCAACTACAGGGGGATCAAACTTCTGAGCCTCCCTGGTAAGGGCTTTTAGGGGGTACTGGAGAAGAGGGTCAGACGGATAGTTGAACTTCGGATTCAGGAGGAACAATGCGATTTTCATCCTGGCCGTGGAACACTGGATCAGCTCTACGCCCTCATCAGGGTCCTGGAGGGTGTGTGGGAGTTCGCCCAACCGGTCTACATGTTTTTCGTGGACTTGGAGAAGGCATGTCCCTCCGGAGTACTTTGGGAGTATGGGATACCGGGCTCCTTGATACGGGCTGTTAGGTCTCTGTTCGCATTGCCGGCAATAAGTCGGGCTCGTTTGTGGTGAGAGTTGGACTCCGCCATGGTTGCCCTTTGTCACCGATTCAATTCAGTTAAATTTTCAATTCAGTTTATTTATATAGCACCAATTCACAACAAATGTAATCTCAAGGCACTTAACAAGAAGTCATTTCAATACATTTATACAAACATTCCAATCAGTTAAAAAGTTTCCTATTTAAGGAATCCCAGCAGATTGCGTCAGTCATTGGCGTGAGGTTGGGCAGACTTTCCAACCACAGCAATCCTTCAACAATCCCTCATACTGAGCAAGCATGTAGCGACGGTGGAGGAAAAACTCCCCTTTAACAGGAAGACACCTCCAGCAGAACCAGGCTCAGTAGGAGCGGCCATCTGCCACGACCATCTGGGGGTTTGAGAAGACAGAGCAGAGACACAGAAGGAACAGAAGATCTGATATAGGAGTACTTTCTATGTTACAGAAAGTAAAAAGTTGATAACAGGACACAGTGGATGTTCAGTTACTGGGAGGATCATCCCAGTCAATGCCCCCTGTCCAACAGGGCATTGAAGCCAAGCAGGATACCAGACCAGGTATATCTTCTATGGAGAGAAAACACTGAGAGAAAACAAAGCTAACAGTCGAAATAACAGAATGTACTGTAATACAACTGGAGAGTCGTAGGAGAAAAGGAAGTTCTGTTCTGAACTTTTATGGACAGGATCTCTAGGCGCAGCCAAGGTGATGAGGGGATCCGTTTTGGTGGCCTCAGGATTGGGTATCTGCTTTTTGCAGATTATGTGGTCCAGTTGGCTTCATCGGAACGTGATCTGCAGCTTTCACTGGAGTGGTTTGCAGCCGAATGTGAATCAGCACCTCCAAATCCGAGACTATGGTCTTGAGCCGGAAAAGGGTAGAGAGCTTTCTCCGGCTTGGGGACGAGGTCCTTCCCCAAGTGAAGGAGTTTTAAGTATCTGGGGGTCTTGTTCATTAATGAAGGAAAAATGGAGCGGGAGATGGATGGATGAATGGCTCTGGAGAAATCAAAGAACATGATCCTCACAGTGCTCCCTGCTTTGAAAAGTCTTCAGTGGGTTGGTTAAAGTAGGTGGATGATGGCACTGTGTTGAAAATGTAACAAAGCATATGTATCAGTTAATTTTTTTAATCTGTGCATTTCTTGTCCAAAGCTTTGGAGACATCAAACATGACCCTTATAGCTCTTCCAGGCTTCTCCAGTTGGGTCAGGAGGTAGATGATGTCATTTTTCACTCCGATGCCAGGCTGGAAGGCAAACTGCAGTGGATCCAATGAAGACCAGCCTGCAGATGCTGACATTTTTTAGATGTGATGATGAATTTCTCAGATAAAGAACTGTCTAATTCTTTGTGGTTGGTTGCTCATCTCTCTTGTCATGCTTTATTATAAACCCTTTTTTTGTAGTTCTGATCTTGTGATGGTTCACTCAAGCGATGTGGCTTCAGGTGCCCATTGAGGGGTTTCTTACTTGATTCTGTTGTGGTTTTCTCCATCCATCCCCCTATAGCTTTTATCAGCTACCTGCTTTAGAACATCGTCCACCGGGCTTGAGGATTAACCACAGCCTTCGACATTGGTCCTTGTGAGGATGTTTGATCTGCTGGTCGGGAGCTGGGAGCAGCTTAGCGTGGGTGGAAATGATGGGGATGAGATTTTAACTCCATAGGCAAAATCCATTGTAAGGGCCATACCTTTTCGGACTCAACACTGTCCTGTGAATTAACAACTCTGTTGATGTGCGAAGACACCTGGCGATGCAGGGCTGACATGATGTGGGGAAGGGCGTGCGTGAGGAGGGGCGGGGCCGGGGGGGGGGGGGGTTGGGGGGGACTTGCTTTATGTGGCAAGGAACCCCATCATTACCTCTTGCAGTTTTAATTGCTTATTGTTTCTACTTCTTTGCATATTTGTCCATTTTACTGTTTTACTTTTGGTAGTTTTAGTATTAATTAGGGCTGTCAAAATGCGGGTCGATTAATTTGTGGAATTAATGCCATTAATTTTTTTACGCAATTAACGCATGCACAGAATGACCTGCCCTGTTTTCCCCACAATTAAACCTGTGCTGTTTTCAGTGCTCGCTTGTCACGTAAACAGCATGACAACTGTTTGATAACTGCAAATAATAACAGTGGGAACCAGGGAGTAATTTAAAGGTTTTGGTGTTGATAAACAAATAATCCCTCTATTAGTCAGAAAATTTCAATTAAAAAATACTTAATTCCTCCCAGAGAGAAATGAAGTGTTGTTGTATCATATTATTAAATTTTTCAAGGAGCTATTGTAGATCCTGTTGGCTGTAAGCAGGAATTCTCTCCTGTAGCAGTCTGTGTCGCAGCAAAACTGAAGAAGCATCTGACCGAAGACACCGTTGTTGTAGGATAGTCCCATTAAGAGGATGCTCAGGGTTGTCCAAAATTGAATAAGAAATTGTCAGCTTTACATTCAGAAAATGTTAACCAGTTAGTTTGCCTTAGCAACTGGCTAAAAGATAAACAGGTAAAAAGCTCCACATGTAAAGGTGATTGTGGAATTCAAAACAAAAGTTTCATGCATCTCTCCTGTATTTCCTTTAAAAAAAAGCAACAGCTTCTGGTTTCGTCCTTTATTTACACCAAGAATTTTACTTTTTCCGTCATATTTAGGAATGTTAATTAATCGTGATTAATTTACAGCTACCCTGTGATTAATTAGATTAAAATTTGTAACCGTTTGACAGCCCTAGGATTAATTCTTCTTTTACTTAATAGTTTAGTTGTGTGTTACTTGCTTAGTGAGTTTGTTGATTAAAGTATTTTGACTAAAAGTGGAATTCTTTTTGTAATAAACTTCTATTTTGGAAAGCCGTTTGTTATTATTCCACATTCCACAGCAGGAGGCTCTGGTCCATTCGGACCAGAACCTCTCGCCATAAGAACAGTTTCTTCCCCTCTGCTGTTGGACTCATGAACAATAACCCAGATACTGTTCCCACCACCTGCTCTGTTTCAGCCACATGACCCATATTGTGTGTTTTTTTGCACCTGTCTGATTTGCACCGATCGTTACCTGCACTCATATATATCAATCTGTTTAGCGCAAGTGTTTGTCTTTTTTTCCGTATGTTTGCACAAAGTCCCACAGCAATTTCCTAATGTTGTGAACCTGCCCAATATTTGGCAATAAACCCTTTCTGATTCTGACTATTACATATGTAGTAACTTGCTGTTCAAAGTACCCCAAAAACTTATTCCTTCATTTATTGTTTAATTATCTCAGCCTTATTCGGCAGGTAATCATAAACATTAACTGAGACTGAACAATTTGGCTATTATTTTTCCTGGATCCCAGGATGGTACCCCAAAATTGGTAATTTTGACATTAAATTATTAATGTCATTAATAATTGCCCTAAGCATTTATTCATGGCCAAATACTACCTATATTTGCCACAACACATGTTAATGGAAGTTTTGAACAATACCATAGATAATTCGATATTTAGATGGGAAAGAGCTCTTACCAAGATAAGTACATCTGGCTGACGACAAGCTAACTCCGAAAACACAACTCTGGCTTTCTGGCCACCTGTTATGAGCAAAATGCAGATGGGATCAAAAATGTCTCATTTGATGCAAACAAATGTGTGGCAGCTGTTTGGGTCCATACCAGAAAGTTTGGAAATTTGAATGGTGTGTGCGTGACTCTCGAGGCCAAAACGTCCCAGGCACTTCCTGCTATCCTGGTAGGGCAGATTGAAGTTTCTCATGAGGTATTCTGTTGCCGTCTCCTCCATGTTTAACTGATCAGCATACTGCTGATTAAAAAAGCCCACTTTCTGTTGGAAAAAAAACAACAAATGCAAAATGGTCAGAGGGTGGGAAGGTTGGGCTCATCTCAACTGCATAACATGATGCATGGTCAATGATGCACACAAACACCCAGAAAACATTAAGGGCTGGTTTCCTGATGTTTTATGTTGCTGGATGTATTTGGATCGTTTAATGCTTAGCACTGCTGCTTCAGAGCTCAAAGGTTACTGATTAAAATTCCCGGTTGGGGGATTTCTTTTTTATGAAGCTTGCATGTTGTTCACAATAACTGTTGCATTCTCTCAGAGTAAACTTGATATTTTCTACAGGGCAAAACACACATGTGTCAACTGGCCATATGCGTGAATATGGATGTTTATGGTGGTTTTTATCTCATGGTGTCACTGGGGTCTGGTGACCAGTAAAGGACGCTTCCCTTCCTTTCTCCTATAATATAGATTTTCAGTCAAATGTTACTCACCAAGCGATGATTTTTCCTCATTTCACCCTTAATCTGTAAAAAAAAGTTGTCTGTTAACTTAGCTATGTATAAGAGTATAACTTAAGATGGGAATTTCATATATGCAGTCTTACAGGATTTAATTTCCCTGTGAGCAGGAGCAGCAGAGTACTCTTCCCAACACCATTGGGTCCCACAATACAAACTAATGGAAGGCAGAACAAAGAGAGAGAAGAGAAATGCTGGTAAGAATAAATAACAGAGCAAAAACTGTCACAATACCTATGTAAATAAAGTGGTAATTTATACAAAGTGTCCAGATGAATAATGCTAAACAAAAACATAATCAGCACCAGTATCTTAATATGAGTACAAACTGTCTAATGTAGGATCTGGATACTCACTCCTAGAGTCCATGTCAATGCCAAAGTCCACGTTTTTGAAGAGAGGCTTCTGACTTTCATAGCCAAAGTCAACACCTGTATACAGTAAAAACTACAGTCACAAAAATATGTTGATTCATCAAGAGACATGACAATGTAAACATTCATAACTAAACTTATTTCGTTTTGTTGTTTCCATTCCTGACAAAGGGTTTATAGATTTGTGGTTGTTTTTGGTTACTCTATTGATCAAACCTTAAAGTGTAACTCTCCACCAAATCAACTTTCTTTTGTTGATAAACTGTATAAATGAGTGTCTAATAGTGCCATCTACATGTCTGGTCATTATGTTTTGTATTTTAGTACATTTGAGTAAAGATATTCTTTTTTTAAACCAAAAACTGTTAGTGGAGTACCGTCTTCAGGTTAAAACATTACACTGCACTTGAATTTGAATCGGGCATCGCTACTGGCTCAGCATGGATTACTGAGTATAAAACAAGCCCGTCTCGGCCACGCCTCCGTAGCGAGTTGGAGTTCGAATAGCAAGGAAGCGTCAAAACCGCCAAGGAGCATGTGTTATCGCCATGGTTTTTTGTGTCTAATTGTTAGTTATCAACATAATTAAAAACATTAAACGCATGCTGAAGCATGATATTACGCGTCCAAGCTCCCGCCTCCCAGCGTCTGGCTGGAGGGCAAGGGCAAAAAGACTGCTCACCCCCGCTGACTACCATTGTTGTTAGCTGACTGTTAACAGATTGCACTAAATAGCTGTGAAGTAAATCTATCAGCATGGTTAACACATGCAGCGCTGTAGGCTGCACAAGTGGAAGAAAAAAGGATAGTAATAATATTTAATAGGTTTCCAGCTGGCACAATATGCAGATGTCTGTGGTTAATAGACATGAAGACAGTTAAGAGTGGATGACCCATCCAAATCCTGGGAGCCAACGTCTCATGACAGAATCTGCTCACTTCACTTTATTGGAGGTATGTTGACGTTCAAATCAAATATAGCTTAAATCATTTCATAAGATTCATACTCACAAAAAGTTAGAGATATTGTGAGAGACTCAGTGGATTTCAAACATATGGTGTTTGTTTCACTTCAGATATTTTTGAGATAGGGAGGCAATCGTATTGGGGTGATAGACACACCTCATTTTGATGGCTGCAACACAAAACTATCATGAATGGAAGAATAATCAAAAACATCTGTATGGTCGCTAATGGGATTTGTGGGTTGTGACATAAGAAGACTTAATTGTGAGAGGATTCTAAGATTGTTCCAGCGATTGTTTACTTTGATTTTCATAGGTTATAATGTATAGGTCAGACAGGAGGAATCCTGAATAACAGCAACCCTCCTTAAGGAAAAAGGAAAGAAAAAGAAAACATCCTTTAAAAGTGGAAGTCTGTCAGGGTGCAAATTAGAAATTGAGTTGGACTTTTGCAGAATGGAAGGTGGGTTCATGGCAGGGTGTAAATAAGAAATTGAGTTTGACTTTTGTAGAATGGAAGGTGGGTTCATAAAAGAGCCAACACCTACATCCACAGAGGGGCCCTTCTACTATACCCCTACCAACAGGACTGCGGTGGATAGGTTTTGGATCACATGATGTTGGTAGCAGTGGTGATTGTTATATCAACTGTCCGGGTTTTTATTGTTTTCATAGGACCATACTTAACTGTGGTCCTTTAGTGAGCAGATTATGGGGGAGGTCAACTTTTGCTGACCGCTTAAACCTTGAACCACCTTTCTCGATTTTTCTTATATAGATTATTGTTCTAACTTGTGGATCTAATCCTTTGCTGTTGTGTGACATGGATGCTTGTGATCGCTGATGTCTTGCAAGGATTCTTAAAAGATTTTTGATGAAAAATAAAGGAGCCGAAAAGCGAAACCTGGACTTAAGTTAGATCAGCAGGTGCGTCAACATATTCCCCTAATCAGCTGCCCCGACCACTCAAGGGTTAGACAGTTGCCAATAAGGACATTGGGATCTGAGGAGGACCATTACAGGTACCATAATTATTAGGGATGTGCATTGGCAAAAATCTGGCGATGCGATATGTATTGCGATACAGGGGAGGCAATACGATATATCGCGATACTATGAATAAGACGATATACTGTGATTTTTAAAACTCAATTTAACAGTAGGAAAACTGTCACAGCATTCTAAACGCCCCAACCTGTTTCATACTTTAACACAGTGATTCTCAACCAGCAGGCTACAGGATGGGAGGAAAAAAACTGAAAAAGAAAATGTGCTATTTTTTTTTATTATTAAACTACTGTCATAAAAAGTTCTAGTTTTGTATATAAATAACTCCTGAATAGAAATTAAAATGTGTTTGGACTGATTAAAAAAAGACGTTTCGAACAAATTACAACAAGTTACAGCGGTTGTATGAGCTGCGAGAGGAGGTGATGTGGTTTTTGACAGAAATCAAATCAGATCAGTGAAGAATCTGGATGACACTATATGTGGCTTGCGTCTCTGTCCTATTTGATCTATATTTGACCGCTTGAATGGCCTTAAACTGTCTTTGCAAGGCCGCGAAACTCATATTTTGCTCCTTGCAGACAAAGTGCACGCCTTTACACTAAAACTAGACCTCTATGGCTGCATCAGTGGAGGGAACCTTGTAGACTTTATCACTGATGCAGGCACATCACACGATTTCTCTTCTCCATTTCAATCAGCGTCTGAGCAACCTGTCAGCAATGAGAAAACTATTTACTATGTACTTTAAAGAGTAATATCGCTCTTTTGCGTGGGTTCGAGATCCGTTTGTGTGCACAGCAAACGAGCTGTCAATTTAGGGTGACCAACCGTCCTCTTTTCCCCGGACATGTCCACTTTTCATGTGCTGTCCGGGGCATCCGGGAGGATTTATAGACTGATGAAAATGTCTGGGTTTTTATTGTTTTCATAGGACCATACTTAAACTGACTGGTGTGATGCATGCATTATGACAGCCTTTCTCTCATGTAATATGCTCCCGAGCTGGTTCTGATCCGTTTATTGACGCCACAGACAGCAAGCTGTGCGCCAAGCTGCACCGCACCGCATGCATTGCGCAGCGCTGCTCTGCGCCGAGTTGCACCGCACCGCGTTATCCTGCATTGTGCAACGCAATTGCGCAGCGCTGGGCTGCGCAGCGCCGAGTTACTGCTGTTTACAAGAAGTCAAATCGCAAGCTTCATGCATGAACCACAAAAGATATAACGTCAAGTCGCAACAAATGGGTGGCTGAGTGCACCATTCACATATCTGGCATGTGTGTTTCTGTGTGACTAAAGTGGCAAATATCGCAAAGATCACATGGACACAAAAACTATAAAAAGCCTGAGCAAAGTGAGAGTTGATCTATAAACTGACTATGGAGGATGAAGATGCAAACTAAACAGAGTAAGCACTTTTTTATTTTGCTTTTGAGTCTGCAGCCGTTTACTTTTATTACAGTGAAAAGAAAATAATACTTGTTTTCTCAGAAGATTATTTCAGTTTTTTCTTCAGTTTTTGTCCAGTGCAATTTAAAAAGTAAACTAATGTTGCTGCTGGTAACTTTTTTTAATTCAGAAGAGTAACTATTTCTATTATAATTTATTTCCAGAGATTATAAAATCATTTTTCTTCTTGTGAAAGCCTTTTTGAAGTTTGTTATTTAACTAATCTTTTCCAACCACATTGAGAATGCACACTTTAAATATGTTAAAATCAAAAGTCTTGGCCAAATCCTGAAAGTGTTTCAGTACTGTGCCAGATGTCCTATTTTTTGGAAATCAAAATATGGTCAACCTATGTCAATTGATATGCAGGAGCAGCTTATTGAGCTGAAGAGTGACAGTAGACTGAAGGAACTCTTTGGCTCCTCCCCTCTTTCGTCATTCTGGGCAACACTGACGCAGGAATATCCTCAACTCTATGACGTCGCATTGAAGATTCTCCTTCCTTTCACGTCGACATATTTGTGTGAGGCAGGATTCTCATAAATGACTGCACTCAAAACAAAAAATACTGCAGTCGTGCACAAATTGAAGATGATTTGAAGCTTTGTTTATCAAACATTGAGCCAAGAATTGAGGATCTTTGCAAGGCAAAGCAGGCTCAGGTCTCACATCAACATCACCTACCTGCAAACTTCTGTAAATAATGCAGATGATGCCTACTATTAGGCCTAGTAATAACAACAATAATAAAGGATAAATTAATAGCAGAGGTCTGGTACCAATTTCCAATTATAGCAATACCCTAGTAATGATAATAGGCCTACTGACGACAACAACAACAAAGCATGTAACCTCATATAATTATATAGCAATAGCCTAGTAATGATGATAGGCCTACTGATGATGATGATGATGATGATGATGATGATGATGATGATGATGATGATAATAATAATAATAATAATAATAATAATAATAATAATAATATTGTGGGCCTAAAAATAATAGCCTAGGGCGGGCTATCTATCTATCTGTCTATCTATCTATGCAAGGTGATGTGGAGTGGGGGGGGGGTGTTATGCGGGGACGGGGGACGGGGTGCACTGGGGCCCCAACTGCAATGAACCAGCTTTTGGGGGGGGGGCAGCTTGCAAAAGGTTGAGAACCCCTGCTTTAACACATCCAGTTTTATTACTAGATCTAGCTGATCCACTGGAACGAAGAAGGTGACAACAGCCACACACTACCAGTCATGCTTTTGATATTACTATATTAATTATTGTCATCATTAATGGTTCCAATTTAAATCCTAACAAAAAAAACAAAACGATTTTAAAAAAAAATATCGATACAATATTGGGAAATAAAATATCGCGATATATCGGAGTATTGATTTTTTCTTACATCCCTAATAATTATGTTAAGTTGTTTACATGCTGTTCTTACATGTTGCATGTTTTTATAATTACAGTTCTTAGTGTTGTTGGTGTCAGATTGAACCCAGGGTACTTTAGTAAAAAAAGTATTTTAGTGCTTTGAAATTTATCTCCCTTAACGTAAACGGGCTAAATAATCCTATGAAATCGGGAGAAGTTCTTAGAAAATTTAAAAAAAGAAAAAGCACAGATTATACATTTAGGAAACTCACTTCCCTGAAAAAGAATGAGAAAATAAAGAATTTAGGATTTAAATGTACTTTTTATAGTTCTTTTAAAGGAGGCAACAACAGAAGAATAGCTACATTAATTTCTAATAAAGTTACATTTGAATCTTTAAAGGAAATAAAAGACAAAGAAGGCACATTTATAATGGTAAAGGGGAAACTAGAAGAAAATATGGTCAAATTATTTAACATAAATGCCCCACCGACTCTGAAAAATCATTCTACAAAGCATTGTTTAGATCTTACTGTGCAGCCCGAGTATTGGTGGGGAGAGTGGAGGAGGGTTGGGGAAGGTGAACTTGACAGTATACTCTTTTGGTCTCTTCAGCAGCTCTGTAGCCTCCTGGCTCTCTTCCTCTTGAGCTCCCTTCTTTTTGCCCTTTTGCTGCTTTCTGGTCAGAGCCTCCTTAGTCTGTTTCTCCTAAAGTGTTTAAATCAAAGTGTCAGCAGCCAAAACTAAGCAGTACCATCACGCAAGGCTCATAACCTGAGACAATAAATGGATCATAAATACAGGGGCTTGGACAAATATAAGGGTAATGAAATTAGCTTCTGACAAGATCACAGAAGAACTTTTAGAGCATTTGGGTTAGGGCATCTTATATTCCTCTATGGTATTATATTGCAATTAACTGTATATTATGTGGTGAGAAACTAATTGGAGATTAAAATTGGTTCCACACACTGTTTTACGCATACAGGATGAGATTTTGTATCCAGCTCGGGAGAAGATACAGATACTCACAGCCTGTTTGGTGGACTTCCCACCAGCCTTCAGCTCTTTCAGTTTCTTCTCCTGTTTATCATACTGCTTCTGCAGCTCCTTTTGCTTTTGCACGTACATCTTTTTGAATGTCACTTAAAAAACACAAGGAATAACATTTGCCAGATGTCAGCACAACCTACCAAAAACGTTTAGTTTTCCAAAAATATTCTTAATTTCTGTATGTCATTACAAGGGTACTACAATCCTACAGTAACTCATGCATTGCAGCACATTAGTTTGTCAGAGATGATTCAACAATAAAGTGCATACACTAAATCGTTTCCTTAGCAGTTCCATCACTGCATAGTCTACTCCGATAAAAACAAGTCAGCAAACATGATACTTACAATAGTTCCCTCTGTAATAGTAGAGTTTTTGGTTGTCTAGGTGGATAATATCGGTGCACACATCGTCAAGAAAACTCTGGTCATGGGAGACTATAAGAAGAGTCTTCTTCCAGCTTTGAAGGTAGCTGTAAGTTGATTTTTATGAAGAATCAAAAGTTTACACAACATTCAGAGCACAAAAAGTAAAGAAAATCATTATTACAGTGGGAAGCCGATGAAAGCAAAAGTCGCAAAACATTTTCCAGTGTATTGCACAGGAAAGAACAAGAAACTTCCTTAAAGACAATTTATGTTTATTGTCTCACAAATCACATGGTATTTTATATGACAGACCAACACAAAGTTGCAAAAACAGTTGAAATGGAAGGAAAATTTTATAATAATACTGCATGCATATGCACAGATCATTCCTATTCTGAGATTCTGGATGCAGAACAAGCCGGGTCTCAAATCTGTAGAGAATATTGGCGACAAAGTTTCACAGAAAGTAGCTAAAGGTGGTCAGAAATGTCGCTAGACAAGCTAGGCGCTTTTTGAAAAGAAAAAAAAGCTGTTAAGGGGGTCTGAAAAGTCGTTAGAAATAGTGACAAAGTCGCTAAATTGGCAAGACTGCAGTTCTGGATAGGGGGTGTCGCATATTGTGGCTGGGAACCATAGGAACAAGTGCAGTGTCGTAATGTGCACTTTGCCGTAATGTTTTATTTATAAATACCAAATCTAAACAATTATGACAAATTGTTTATTTTAAAAAGAAAGATGTCAAATTTGAGACTAATTTTAAAAAATGCCTTTTTTGTCAAATATAATGCTTTTAAGGCCTTAAATTTGACTCTACTGAATTCAATGCTTTTTAATACTTTAAGACCCCGCGGCTACCCTGTTTTACATTTTATCCCCCAAAAAGTCTTGAGTGCATCTTAAATCCTGGTAGTGAGTTGGGCTTAACAGTTATGACATAAAAAAAAAAAAAATCAAAAACATTGTGCTTGTTCAAGATACTTTTGCAAGACAATATTTTGTAGAGATTTTGGCTTCCCTGTCAGTAACTTATGTTCAGTATGATTCATGTAGATATATTGTAAGAAAGCATGTAATACTTGTTAAGCCAGATAACCGCATTCAGGTCTAGGTGGTTGGTGGGTTCATCCAGCATCAACAGCGTCGGCTCCATGAAGAGGGCTCTGCAAATACACAGATTAAGACTGGTGAAAAGAAAAAAAAACAGGAAAAAAACAAGGAGTGCAGGACTGAGTATACCTAGCTAGAGAAACTCTCATCCTCCACCCTCCCGAGAATCTTTTAGTAGGTCTGTTCTGCATCTCAGGGGTAAATGACAAACCAGCCAAGATCCTTCTGGCCTTGGCCTCAGCCGCTGCAGCTCCTATCACCCTAAGCTCTTCATAGACCTAACAAGGGGGAGAAGAAAGGAGGTATTGTATAAAGCAATGCAACACAGTTAAAATATAATAACAGTGTTTCAGCAGCTTTGCAGTTGTCTGGAATTTTGTTCTAGATTAGAGGAGCATAGAAACTAAAAGCTGGTTCTCCACATTTGGTTCCGATTCTAGGGATGTTAAGTAGACTGGAATTGGAGGACCTGAGTGGTCTGGGGGGTTGGTATAGTAACAGTAGAGCTTCAACATATTTTGGGGCCAAGACCTTCAGTGATTTTTAACCTAGTAAAAGTATTTTTAAGTCTATTCTCTGAGCTACAGGCAGCCAGTGTAAGGACTTTAGAACTGGGGTGATGTGCTCTACTTTCCGGGTTCTAGTGAGGACACAAGCAGCAGCGTTCTGGATGAGCTGCAGCTGTCTAATTGACTTTTTAGGCAGACCCGTGAGGATGTCGTTGCATTAATCAAGCCGACTAAAGATAAACGCATGGATGAGTTTTTAGAGGTCAATCCTTTAATCCTAGAAATGTTCTTCAGGTGATAGAAGGCTGACCTCGTTATTGCCTTTATTTGTCCCTGGAGGTTCAGGTCTGAGTCCATTACTACACCTAAATTTCGGGCCTGATCCATATTTTCTAGCTGTATTAACTGAAGCTGTGTGCTGACTCTTGATCGTTGCTCTTTAGGTCCAAAAGTAATTATGTTTTGTTTCTGTTCAGCTGGAGAAAATTATGGCAAAATTATGGCACATCCATAATTACATAACATTGAGGATTTTTTGGTTTAATACATGGAATTCTGACATTTCTCTACATTGGTGTTAATTGTGTATAACATTGGTAGTGGGTTCAGTACTGCAGTACAGAGCGCCCGTCTAATTGTTAGTCTTTTCAGTGAAAAAGTTGGCAAATTCATTGCAGGCCCTGGTAGCATTTAGTTCAGGGGCTACTGTTACTGGAGGATTAGTTAGTCTTTCCACCGTTGCAAACAGTTGCAAACATTATTAATGTTTCTGTTAATGATTTCAAAGAAGAAAGTTTCCATAGAATCTTTTAAAGTTAACTGATATCTGTTCAGTGTCTCTCTGTAGATCTCACAGTGAACCTGGAGTCGAGTTTTCTGCCATTTTTTTCTCACCTAGTCGACACTTCCTTTGTTCACTACGTACCAGTGGATCGCTTGTCCACGGAGACTTCTTTCTACCTGAGACTACTTTCACTTTAGTTGGAACAATGGAATCAATGATGTCTGCGATTTTCGTGAGGAAAATATCTACCAGCTTATTCACCGAGTTGGAGTTGGGAGTTAAGGGGGATGCGGTGGAAGAGTAAATACATTTTAAGGTTTCAACTGAACTGTCCCTTTTTTACAGTTGTCACTGTGGCTGGATAATTTAGCAGAGATGGGACTTTCAAAGAAAATACAGAAATGGTCAGATAATACAATAATAATTACTGAGATGTCGGATATATTTAAACCTTGGTTGATAATTAATTCCTGAGTGTGTCCTCGATTGTGTGTTGGTTGTTTAACATGCTGGGTCAGGCCAAGTTTATGAAGAGTGTCACCTAATGTTTTTGCTAGTCTATCTTGGGGGTTGTCAGTATGGATGTTGAAGTCCCCCACATTGATTAATTGGTCATAATCGATACATATTACGGAAAGAAGGTCACTGAAATCATTAAAGAAGTTAGAGTTAAGTTTTGGGGGTTTATATAAACTTAGAAATAAAGCTTTGTTAGGCTCATTTATCTGGGTGGCTAGGTCAGAATCAGAAATACATTATTGAAAAGAGTCAAATGTGCCCAGGGATACCTTTTTAAAGTTCATTGAGTTATGAAAATTGTGGCTACGCCTCCAACTCGTCTGTGTTTCCTGCTCCCACTTAAAAAAATTGTAATTTGTAGGATTAGATTCTATCAGTGCAGATTTTTCATTATTTACGTCTAGCCAGGTTTCTGTGAAAAAAAGGCGTATATATTATGTTCACTGATGAATTCATTGATTTGAAATGACTTTCCTGATGAAGTCCAAATATTCAGTAAAGCTAATTTAAGTGATTTGATGATGGGTAGCTGAACCTTCTGACAGGTGATCAATTTGAGATTTGGTTTAATATGAGAGCGTTTGGCTTTAGTTTTTTTTTTTTACGGCTTTTATTAGCAGTGCAGTGTGTAGAAACAGGAGAGAAGTGGGGGAAGAGGCATTTGGCAAATGTCCGCAGGCTGGAGTCAAACCCTGGGACTACCGCATCAAGGACTGAGGCCTCTGAGCATGGGGTGTCTGTCTTAACCACTCTGCTACACGACGCCCTGGATTTATTTATTTTTTTTCCTCCTGCTTATAATGACTTGAGTGCTTCTCTCCGGGAGACCGGACAACTTCTGGCAGACTAATTACTGTCTGATCCCCTTCTATATCAGATATCTGTTATTACCAGTTGGGGCATGGGCGGAATACATCCACTGTTAGTTCCAGAGCCTTGATGTAGTCCAGGTTTCGGTG
>OY747713.1:48295223-48482723 GCA_963556495.2 Valencia hispanica | reverse complement strand
GGTATGGGGTGACGCGGCAGAGAGTGGAAAGGAGATTATTTATGACGGTGAAGAAATAAAGGGTGTTCTATGTTGCAAACTTCGTGTCACTGGACTTTTCACTTATCACCTTTGACGGGAGTTTTTTGAAGTAATTAGAATTAATTGACTAGTTACATGTTAGTAAATGCATCTAGGAAATATGTCATTTAGAGACATCAACGAGCAGCAGATATGAGCAGGACACCCTCT
The DNA here is from genome assembly GCA_963556495.2 of Valencia hispanica. Classification (NCBI taxonomy): domain Eukaryota; kingdom Metazoa; phylum Chordata; class Actinopteri; order Cyprinodontiformes; family Valenciidae; genus Valencia; species Valencia hispanica. Next base: position 48,482,492 of record OY747713.1, on the reverse strand, counting down.
GTTCCTTCTACTCTAGAGTCTAAAGTGATTTAACCTTGTGGGACCAGACATATAGACTCCGAAGGAGGCACTGAAGGAGATAATGTTTGATTACTATACACCATATAAGGAATAGGAGGGTGCGGCAGAGAGTTCGAGCATGGTACTGTTCTGGGTGGATGGTTTGTCTTCCAATCTGGCCTTTCAAATTAGCCCAAATACTATAAAATATCTAAAAACGCCTAACAGACTGCAGCCTCATCTTTGTTTAAGAGGAGGAAGAAGCTATTTTCTCCACGACATCACTTTAAAAGATCAAAACAAATAAAAACCCAGCTAGGGACAAATGTAAATAATCTTAAACTATAAATGCTAATGTATTTCTTAGTCACCAAATACAATAAAGTACAAACAACAATTGGAGCATATATCGTATATATTCAGTATATCACACAACCCAATAACCATACTGTCACTGAGGAACTTCCATGGAACTTCCACTGACGAATTTCCATGCTATGACATTCATTGATCTGGATTTTTCTCTTATTTTTAACATCAAATAGCAACAAAAAAAAATATTTACCCATTTGGTCCAACCAAACCATATCTTCTTCCAGCCACAATCAAAAGGTCAGCATTGACAAAAAGCTCCTTGCCATGAGCGGATATGCTGAACTTCTCCAGCTGGAAGACACATAACAAACCTTCAACAAACGGTCAGGACTGCTTCAAATCAAACTTTATTTATAAAGCGCTTTTCAGTCCACAACAAATCTTCTCAAAGTGCTTTACAGATTAAAAATGACCCACAATTCCCCCCCCTTCCCAAAACCCAAAAGTAAAAAACATCACCACAGCTATACCCATGGAGATGTACAACTGTTTATCATCAGCATAACTGTGAAAGTTAACTCCATGTCTTCCGATGACACTCCCAAGAGGGAGAATATAAAGGTTATAAAGCACTGGGCCTAAAATCGAACCCTGGGGCACACCACATGTGATCTTGTGGACCTTAGAAGAGCAGGCATCTAAACTTACCATAAAAGTCCTGTCTGTAAGATATGATGTGAACCATTTATGAACAGCACCAGAGAGGCCGATCTGTTTTAAATGAGTTAAAAGAATAGTGTGGTCTACTGTATCAAAAGCAGCGCTTAGATTCAGTAGAACCAGCACTGTCACCTTCTGAGCATCATAATTTAATCTAAAATCATTTAAAATCTTTAAATGAGCTGTCTCTGTGCTGTGGGTCACCCTAAAACCAGACTGAAATGTCTCTAGGACATTATGAGCGTTAATAAAATCATTAAGTTGAATTAAAACAAGTTTTTCTAAAACTTTGCTTAAAAATGGTAAGTTAGATACCAGTTGGAAGTTGTTTAAATCATTATAATCTAAGTTGCTCTTCTTCAGCAGGGGCCTCACTTCTTGCCCCTTTAAAGGCGGCAGGAAAGACCCCCGTCTGAAGGGAGCAATTCAACATGGTTAAAATCTCGTCTTTAAAAGACTCATAAAATTGCTTAAAAAACCGGGTAGGAATCGGGTCCAGGGCACTTGTAGTGGGCCTCACTGAGGAGAAAACTTTATCAAGGGTCCCAGCTTCCACCAGGACAAAACTGTCCAGTGTTTCCTCTGGTAAAGAGAGACACTCAGATTTATCTAGAACCTTGTTACTTTGAGAGGATAAAATATTACATCTGATTGTGTCTACCTTTCCTCTGAAGTGGTCTGCAAACTCCTCACACAGTGTTTGAGGGGGTTTTCTGAAGTGCAGTAGAGGTATGATTAAGAATGTTGTCAATGGTGGAAAACAGAATTTTGGGATTATTTTTATGTTCTGAGATGATTCTGGAGAAGTATGCATTTCTGGAATTTCTTACAGCATTATTGTATGATTTGAGATGTTCTATGTATATCTGATGATTTATTGTGATTTTGTTTTTCCTCCATTTCCTTTCTGCCACCCTGCAGCTCCTCTTTAATTTCTTAAGGTTTTCATTTCTCCATGGTATTGTACGTTTTGAATGAGTTTTTACAACTTTTAGTGGAGCCACCAGGTCGAGAGCGGATTGAAGCCTACTGTTAAAATCATTCACGATAAAATTACAGGGGGCAGATAAAGGTACAGGAGGAAACTTATTAAAAACTTCAAGAAAAACCTGCAGCCACTTCAGGGGTAAGATTGCGTTTCCTGACAGTTCTCACAGAGGTTTCTATTTGGATAGAACAGGTGATTTAAAAAAAACGCACAGTAGTGGTCAGAGACAGCCAAGTCAACAACAGAGGACATACTGGTGGACAGGCCATACGTGATGACCAAGTCCAGGCTGTGTCCTCTGTTGTGAGTTGGCTGCATGACATGCTGACTAAAATCCATACAATTCAAAATATTAAAAAATTCTGTTGATAAAGGATCTAAAAGATTATCTATATGTAGATTAAAATCACCAGCTAAAATTATTAGTTCATAAGAGTTGTGCAAAATTGACTGCATCTGTTATACGATGTTAGTGTTCTCCTCTGGAATAAAAGCTATTAGGAATTTTAGAAAAAAACTAACTACATTTTATCCTATAAATTAATTTAAAGAGCAAATCACCCTCACATCAACTTTTCTTCTTTTTTGCTGATAAACTGTATAAATTAGTGTCTAATAGTGCTGTCTACACGTGTAGCCATTATTTTGGCATTTAAGTGCATCTTATTTAAGATATAAATTTTCTGCCAAAAACCACCAGTGTGGCACTCTCTTGAAGTTAAAAGTCTCCATTACATTAGTATTTGAATCAGCTATTGCTATTGGCTAAGCGGTGATATGCGAAGTTGGCTGGTACGTGTAATCTCAGCTGCACTCCCGCTGTGGGGAATAAAAGCAGCAGATTCTCGGCCACACCTCCATAGCAAGTTGGAGTTGGAAAAGCAAGCAAGTGTTTACACCCCTCTCCCCCCATCACGTTCCTTGATCCTCCAGGCAAAGCCTTGTTTTGGAGCTCTTTTCAAACAGGATGTGTGTGAGTAAGACTCTGGTAGGGTGTGAGTGACTCTTTAAATAATGTCCTACAAGATCAAATTAAGTCGACATGTTATTGAGGTAAAAGTGTTACCTTGATATCTGAGGCATTCTCTAGCATTGCCTGCCTGGAGGACATCTCAGCCTGAGATACGGAGAAATCACCTTCCAATGCGTTTTGAGCTCGAACAGTTGCCACCTGACGCTCAAATTCCTTCTGGAAAAGCACATCAACAGAAATATGAAAGAAAAATTACAAAACAGCTTTTGTTTCATCCAAACCCTAACGAACAGTGTTTTCCTTCCCATGTCAGGAGATCAAATAACACTTGGGGGGGGGGGGGGGCAACATCTCCTGCTGTTTTTGCAAATCAGCAGTTTTACTACAGTCTGGACCTGGAGTCTCACTGGGTCCTCTGAGGAGGGTTAGGGTTTGGATTGGGCATCTGTGCCTTAAAAAAATCTTTAGTAATAAGGATATATTTTTAGTAGAAGAAAGGTGATTTATAGTAATTACCTTTTTTTTTATCTTCTTTTTCTGCTTTTTACTCAGGCTAGCAAATGGGTCATCTGTTGCCTCCTTGGCCTGTTGTGCAATTACATCCTCGGCACTCTGCCCGTAATAGCAGAGAAAGAGACAATCACACGGTGAGCACAAGCATGTGAGAGAAGAGCTGTAAAGGTCAAACATACCATCATATTGTCACTTCCTTCACCATCTTCTTCATCATCATCATCCTTAGCCACTTTCAACTGTTGCTCAGTGGCTTTTCCTTTCTGTAGAGTTTAAATGGAACAGGACATGTAAAGAGACCTACACAGCACAACGCTCCAGTATCTAAACCGTAAAGAGACATTCTGTATAATGCAGTTTGTTCCATAGTTAGTAAATATCTATTTATGCATGATGATGTGAGTAAACTGTGATTCCACAGAGGGCAACTCAGCGACTGTAAAGATTTAGTCCACTGGTCCTCCTGAAACTGAGGTTCAATGATCAGTCAGAGCCTCTTTTCCAACACCCTATAGAAAGCCATTCCATAGATGCTGGAAAATGTGACACCTTAAAAGAAGGAATGTTGTCCACCCCCCCTCCTTTTTTAATTTATTTTTAAATTGGAACCACTGGTCTGCCACTCCAAAATTTGCAGTCCAAGTCCTTCATGTGACACTGAAGAGGCATGGTAACCATGACAACCTTATGATGTCCAGAGGCTTCTCCGGGTGGATCTTGATAGAACTTCAACACAGAGGCACTCAGTTAATGAGTATACCCAGCACAGTACAGGAAACATGCCTCGAATACTGGGTCCTGTTAATTTTTATCAAAAACTAAATGGCCTGTACTTGTACAGTGCTATTTCACATTCAGAAGACCCCTTTACACTACATTCAGTCATTCACCCAATCTTGCACAGATTCACACACTGAAGGTGGTAAGCCACATTGTAGCCACATCAGCCCTGGGGCAGACTGACAGAAGCGAGGCTGCTATACACAGGCATCATCGGGCCCTCTGACCACCACCAGTAGGCAAGACGGTGGAGATTTATTGTCCAAGGACACAATGACTAAAACAGACAGAGCGGCAGCAGACATGTTTTCAGATTAGTTATTAATGTCTTTATTTCTCTATGTCATTAGAAATGTTACCTGATTTTTTTTATAACTATAACCGGTTTTTGAGGCCATATCACCCACCCTTAACACACAGTTTCAATAAGCGGAAAGGAATACAGGTACATTTCTGATATTTTATTTTGTTAAAAAAAACAAACAGAAAGGGACAAAGAAGATGACAGATTTCAACGACAGGTTTGTAAAGCATATTATCCTTGCATTGACAAAAAAGTTTTTTTTACTTTTTCAAACTCTAAAGCCGCGTTCACACCGGTCAGCGCGTCCAGGCGTCAAATCGCTCAAACGGACGAAAGTCGACGCTTTAAAATTAAAACCCAGCTGCTTGCACACTTGTGGTCTGCGTCGGCACGTCGGGGCATCAGCGCGTCACGTCATTACGTCAGCGTGCGGGCGTGGATTTGTCTGTTGCTAGTTGTTTACAACATGGCAGATCTTGTCGAGAGAGTGGCTTGGGCTTTAATTAATGAAGCCACACAACGTTGAAAGTTAAAAGAAATATATTTAACTGCTTACCTGGCACTCCAATATCCTCCGATATCTTCTTCCAAATCAGATCCGATCTCTTCCTGTCTTTGTAAAAAGACGAAGACGGGTCATACAGTTCACGGACATTACATACAGCGACGATCAGTTTGTCCTCCATCTTGAATAAAAAATTTGCCGATTCCCCCATGGAAGGAGTTACTACGTCAGTACAACGAGTCGCTCTGATTGGTTGACGCCGCGCGTCTGCTGCCCGAAAGTTCAATTTTCCCAACTTGAGCAGCAGACGCCCCGACTAACCGTCGGGGCGTCCGGGCATCAGCCGCGTGGACGCGCTGATGCCAGCTGCGCCGACGCGCGCGACTTGCTGCTTGGCAGTTTGACGCCCACTAGATGCGCAGATACCATAGACTTGCATGTAATCTAGCTGCCCTGCTGCCTGGACGCGCTGACCGGTGTGAACGCGGCTTAAGGAAAAGAGCTAAGGAAAAAAATGGAGTTGCAGAAGTAGCAGCAGAGGTGAAAAGAAGCTGCAACGGTCTTTATATTTTTGCCACCGTATGAAGATACTTTATGTCCAATGATAAATGCATAAACTTACTTAAGCGTCTGTTATAGTAATGTACCTTCGTTGCAGGTTTATCGTCATCTTCATCCAGATCTTGTTCATCGTCGCTCTGTCCTTGGCTGAGAGCAGCAAAGATGTTTCCAGTCTAAAAGACACAGGAGATGCTTTTAAATGTTGACAAGTCAGATGAGGAGGGAAACCAAACAGCAGTATTTTTGAGACAAACCGTTTTCTTGTTTCCTTTGCTGGGTGTGATACCTGTACAAAGGTAAGTAAAGCAAATAAATGTTTACATAGAACATAAATAACCTTATAGTTGTCAGACAAAACCATCGTACCTGGTTCCTCTGCCTCATCACTTGCTTGCACTGAGAGATTTTTCAATGTCAGCATGACATCCTCATCATCTTTCTCACCCGCATCTACACCTTTTCCTTTCCGTCTGTCTTTTTTTTTCTGGGGCTAAAAACAGCAGTTTAAAAAAGAAGATGCTGTTAGAATGTGATATTGTGAATATTCAGACAGTGAACAGCAGCAGGTGCCATGGCACTAAACGTTGCTTCAGTAACAGTTTTTCTGTATTTGAGTTTTCAAACTAAAGCAGATTAAAGCTGCTCAAGTTAGTAAAAAATTAGGTGAAATTGCCTTTTAGCCATTTCCCTGAGTTGGACTACAATCGGAAGCCAACTTCAACTTTGTATCATACTATTTATGCAGTTCCAAGAGGCCTTGATGTTCTATTAAATACACAGTAGATAAATGTTAAACACAGACGGCTGTAATGGTATGTGTATTGCAGAGTTTGTGGAATGTTTCAGCGATTTAATCTGCTCTGAATGTCTGATGTACAGCTGTAGGATCACATCATCACTCTCAGGCCCCAGTTTGTTAATACTGAGTCCGGTAGCGCCCCCGCTGTATGGGCATAGGCATTATCCCATAGTTACAGAATGTTTTGGTCCACCTTAAGCACTGCAAATGGCGCATAAGGAAGCGTGTGCGGAAAACGAAGGTGTGGCTTGTAATGCAGTTTTTGTGACTCGCATCAGCGGTTTTCACTGCATTCACTGACATGTCTGTGTTAAGGAAAAAAAAAAAAGAATAGCATGAATGATAAGGGCAACACTTAAAACACATCTTCTACATTTTTTGATAGTTATCAATAATTATCAATATCAATCAATATGACTATTCCCTTTTTCGATATGCTCTTTTTCCATGTCGTCCAGCCCTAATTCTGTGTGACTTCAAATTCAGTTACAGGGCAACGAATACTTCACCATAAATACCTCCACTAAGGTACTCCAATAACAAGGACAGATGAATCTTTCAAGGCATGTCAGAATCGATATCTGGTTTAGATAGGAAAACTCTCAACACAACTAACACTGTTTTTAGCACCATAATCATGTTAGCTCAAAAACCGAAAGTATTTCCCCTTCATCACAAGAAAACAAGTTTTCAGCTGTCATGGAGACCATACCTTCCCACTCTAAATGATATTGCTGTGTGTTAATCCAGTTAATTACCTGTTTTGCTTGGTTGTTTTTCCCAGCAGTCTCATCAACCTTTTCAGGTTTGCTTTCGGTCGAGAGTTCTTCAAAAAACTGGAAGAACATTCACAGCAGTCAATAAGACACATCCAGTTTTAATAGTAAATCTACTAGGAGATTTAAAAAAACAACAACAAAGACTACTTACACTCTTTTTCCCCTTTTTGTCTTTCTTTCCCTTTTTCACAGATTTTTCTGGGGGAAGATTTGGGATAAAATTACACTACTAAAAACCCAAAAGATCAGAGAATCCACATTTATCCCCACTTGCACCAACAAGTGGGGATAAATGGCTGTCCCCACTGGGACAGCGACCATCCATCTGCTCCATCAATGTGAAAGAAACATAGTTACCCTTTTAGATGTGTAGTTTGAACACAATGGAACTAGTAGACATGTGTAGGATAACAGTCATTTATGGTCTCAAAAGCTTAAACATGTTCAACACTTAAAACTTTCCTTTTTGATAAAGCTTATAGTTAGAGTGGCTTAGGTCATCCTGAGCTATCTCTGTAGTTATGCTGCTATAGGCTTAGACTGCTGGAGGACAGACTTACCAATTTTCTTCACTCTGCTACTTCCTTTTCTCCTACGACTCTCCAGTTGTATTACAGTACATTCTGTTATTTCGACTGTTAACTTTGTTTTCTCTCAGTGTTTTTCTCCCCATCGAAGATACACCTGGTCTGGTATCCTGCTTGGCTGCAATGCCCTGTTGGACGGGGGTCATCGACTGGGATGATCCTCTCAGTAACTGAACATCCACTGTGTCCTGTTATCAACTTTTTACTTTCTGTAACATAGAAAGTTCTCTTATATCGGATCTTCTGTTCCTTCTGTGTTCTGCTCTGTCTTCTCAAACCCCCAGACGGTCGTGGCAGATGGCCGCTCCTACTGAGCCTGGTTCTGTTGGAGGTTTCTTCCTGTTAAAGGGGAGTTTTTCCTCTCCACTGTCGCTACATGCTTGCTCAGTATGAGGGATTGCTGAAGGATTGCTGTGGTTGGAAATCTGCCCAACCTCACGCCAATGACTGACGCAATCTGCTGGGATTCCTTAAATAGGAAACTTTTTAACTGATTGGAATGTTTGTATAATTGTATTGAAATGACTTCTTGTTAAGTGCCTTGAGATGACATCTGTTGTGAATTGGCGCTATATAAATAAACTGAATTGAATTGAATTGAATTGAACAAGGAGCTATAATTATTTTCGGCAAGGAGGTTATGTTTTCGCTAGGGTTTGTATGTCTGTTAGTTAGCAACATAATTCAAAATGCTATAGGTGGATTTAGATTAAATTTTCAGGAAATGTCTGCAATGGGACCAGGAACAAGTGATTAGAATTTGGGGGTAATCTGAAAACCCCCAACTGAAAAAGTGATTTTTTAAAATTACCTCTGAACTAATAATGATAGCGTGAATCCAGGTGCTAAAGCAGGGGTGTCAAACATATTTTAGCTCAGGGGCAACATGGAGGAAAATCTATTCCCAAGTTGGCCGGACAGGTAAAATTATGGTATATACATCAATTAGTCATGCACTTACATTGTCCTGTTGCACCTTGTTTTAACTGCTACCTGATGTTTTATCTGTATTTTTTATGTGTTTTCTGATTTGTACAGTGTCCTTGGGTGTCCTGAAAAGCACTTTTAAATAAAATTTATTATTATTATTATTATTATATATAACTTAAAAACAACAACTTCAGATAGTTTTCTTTGTTTTAATAGGATCAACATGGAACAAAGCTAGAGTCTGACAGTGTGTCCAAAATACTACAAGCACAACATCACTATTAACCATAAAAACACCTCAAGCTTATTTGAAAATTCAAAAAAAAAAAAAAAAAAAGAACAAACACACAATGGCTCAGTGATTCATTGAACTTTTTCACAGATCCCAGAACTATATCAGGATGTCTCATGCGGCACTATAAGTGGGGTTGAATAGTTTTTGACTCCTGATACCTGGCATCTTTTAACTTTCACCAGCGCATTAATATATTCTTTCAGCATTGCAACATGCTGTGAACACACCAAACACAGCTTTCCCACTCACTTCTGTGAAAAAAATAGGAGGATGACCATTTTACTTGGAACACGCTGCGTCCACTTTTCTCTTACTTGACAGAGACATTTTGGGGCAATGAGGGTGCCAAAGCACAGTGTTAAAAGTAGAAGCCGTAATAAATATAAATAACTTATTGTAATGTATGTAATAAATATCTGAGAATGAGGGGTGTCTACAGAGAAATTCCAATATAAAGAGGTGTACCGCCACACCCCTAGTAACAACTGCAATTAAAAGCAAACTGAAACGGTCTGCAGCAAAGGTCAGGAGTTGGCTGAAAGGAAACAACTTGGGTCCTGATGTGCGTCACATTTGTGGCTGTTGCTATGGCGGCGCACAGTGTTGCAGCGGCTTCTCCAGCTCCCGGAATTAAGCCTAATTTGTTGCCCTTTGTGGGCACTTTTAGCACTAATTCAGTGCTAAATTCACGGCTGAAGCACAGCTCAACCAAACTGACAGACATCAGGGACAGTTCGGTAATTATATCACAAAAACTTAAATCTGCTCTCGGACGCCAACGCCTCCTGAGGACAACGGAGTGGCGCAGCAGGATTCAGGAAGCAACGGGCAAGAGGAAACGATGTGCCCGAAAACAGAAGAGAGGAAAGCGGGCGGGTGCACTGGCACAGTTAAAGGCTAGGAGACCGCCGATACCAACTCTCTTCCTGGCAAACGTCTGCTCACTGGATAACAACTGGACTTGTTACGTCTGAGGCTGAGTGTTTTTACAGAGATGAGGAACTGTGCTGTTCTTTGCCTAACGGAAACCTGGCTCAACAACAACATGCCAGACTCAGCCTTCCAGATCAAAGGACTTCAGTTTTTTCGAGCGGACCGCGACCACCGGTCGGGTAAAAAACGGGGAGGAGGACTCTGTGTGTACGTGAATGAAGGTTGGTGTACGAACTGTGGACCTGTGAAAACCACCTGCTCTGAGGCGATAGAGCTTATGACTGTGAAATGTCGGCCGTTTTACCTGCCACGAGAGTTAACTGCCAGTGTTCGTCACCATTGTTTACATTCGACCGGGTGCAAATGCCAACGAAGCATCAAAGGAGCTATTTGACACCATTAGCTCGTTGCAAACAAAGCACCTGGAGGCGTTTTATGTGGTTGCGGGGGACTTTAACCACGTGAAACTGACAGACACTCTGTCGAGTTTTTACCAGCATGTCACACGCGGAGAAAATACTCTGGACTGTATGTACAGCAACATCCGCGGTGCATATAGAGCTTTTCCTAGCCCCCATCTTGGCCTCTCCGACCACATCTCCATCCTGCTGGCGCCAGCATACCGCCCCACTGCTGAGACGTATCAGGCCAGCGAAGAAGACGATCACTGTGTGGCCCAGAGATGCGGCCTGTGTGCTCCAGGACTTTTTCAGTGCACAGAATGGCAGGTATTCAAAGAGGCAGCTACACATGAAGGAGAGGTGGACCTGGAGCAATATACATCATCTGTCCTTGGTTTCATCTCCAAATGTGCTGATGATGTCACCACCACCAGGATAATAACCTGCTATACGAACCAGAAACCCTGGCTGAGCTCTGAGGTGAGAGCTCTGCTGAAAGCTAGGGATGCTGCATTCAAGGCAGGTGAGGCATCAGCAGTCAGAGAGGCCTGAAATGGACTGACGGCAGGCATTACGAGGGCCAAAGCCACATACGCCCAGAAAATCCAGGGTCACTTCACCACCAATGACCCTCGGCGCATGTGGAGGGGCATTAAATACATCACAGACTACAACACCAAGGATGTACGATGCCCAAGAGACCCCTCCTTGCCAGATGCACTCAACCATTTCTATGCCCGCTTTGAGTTCCCTGATGTCTCCCCCAGCACCAAACTTGGTGACCACCTGGTGACACGCCCATCAGTGTGACCACAGCAGATGTAAGGAAGACCCTTCAGTGTATCAACCCTCACAAAGCAGCAGGGCCCGACAACATCCCAGGGTGGGTACTGAGGGACTGTGCACACCAGCTGGCTGAGGTGCTGGCAGACATCTTTAACACCTCACTGTCACCTGTCCCTACCTGCTTAAAGACTACCACAATTGTCCCCATCCCCAAGTGCTCCACAGTGACAAGCCTGAATGACTATCGGCCTATAGCTTTAACCCCGGTAGTCATGAAGTGCTTCGAGAGGTTGGTCATGACCCACATCAAAGACGCCATCAATATCACTGTGGACCCCCACCAGTATGCCTACAGGAAAAATCGGTGCACTGACGACGCCATTTCATCGGTGGTCCACACAGCCCGGACCCATCTGGAGAGCAGAAACTCCTATGTCCGTCTGCTCTTTCTAGATTTCTCCTCAGCCTTCAACACCATCATCCCACAGACGCTGGTGCAGAAGCTCTCCTCCCTCGGACTGAGTCCCACGCTGGCGAACTGGGTCCTGGACTTCCTGACCAATAGACCTCAGACTGTTAAGATCCACAACACCATCTCCTCCTCCATCACCCTCAGGACAGGCTCACCACAGGGCTGCGTGTGAGGAGCATACAGAGCAAGACCACCAGGCTCAATAACAGCTTCTTCCCTGCAGCTGTTAGACTGCTGAACTCCAGCTGTGTCCTGTAGTGCACATTTTTTATTTATTTATTACATTCATTTAAATAATTTTGTTTCACTAATTTAATTTAAATGGCTTATAATTCTGGACCTGAGTCCTAATTTCATACCATCACATGTAACATGAGATGGTATGACAATAAAAGTTTCTTGAATCCTTGAATTTGGCACGGATGTCAAGTTTTGTAGTCTTTGGTGTGTTTTATTTTAGAATGTTTCTATTACTGTAAATTTATTACACTGATCATCTATATGCATTCAGTGGAGAGCCTTATGACGACTTAGAATATTTTAAGTGGTCCCAGAAATAAAAATAATTAAAGCTGCAAGCAGCCTCAGAGGGTCCTCACGGCTTAGCGCTGCTCCGGCCAGTGTCGTGACCGCTTGAGTCACGCACCGGTATCTCAACGCTTCCACTGAGCCTGCGGATTCAATTTGCATGAGAAAGTGTTCAAAAGGCATAAAATGGCAGCTTTTGACCAAATTGCAGAGTTCCTGGGGGGTATGGACCCTGGGCTTCAGGAGACTTTTATTATAGGAAACTAATTATATGTACTGAATTTTACAATCCTGGTTGAAAGTATTGCTTGCGCCTCATTATTTTAATGCTTCTAAGGGACGCTGTGGATAAATTAGGCCACACATACTAAATATTTAGGCCAGAGCAGCGAAGTGCTGCGAAGGCCTATTGTATCTGTAGTGTTTATTTTTCTCCCCCAAAACAAAGTGCCTTTTTCAAGGCCTAAACATAAACAAAAACTCACCAAACTTTGCTTACACGTGCGGAAAATTTTGTATTTCTGTGGAATTTAAAAAGGGGTGTTGCCAAATGGTAGGGCTGGGCGATATGGTTTAAAAATCAAATCTACGATTTGTGTCATGCCAAATTCGATTTCCGGTTTTAATTGTTTAATTTTTTTCCCCCCATTCTAATTCTGAAAATAAATTTGAAATGACAGAAAATATTTTTAAAACTTGCTTTTATTTTAATCATCCTTTCTGGGAGTTCACCTGAATTCAAAGTCCAAATAAAAACATAAAGGTAACCCTTGGGCAGGCACATATCACTTTGAACTAGGGATGGGCATAATTAATCGATGATCGATTAATTGATATTAAGAATTTCATCGATGACATTTTTTCACCGATCAATTAATGCACGTTCTGTTGCGTATTGTGAGTTTTGAAGAAATGCAATTAATTTTGCTATGTGGCAGTAATAAACACTTTACCACACGAGGGCGATGACTGAAAATAAAACCCATAGGCCGACTCAGTTTCTTGCCAGTTTCTGTGTATTTCAAAAGTAGCATTCGTCATGAAGAGGTCGCAGCAAAGTGTGTTGCGGGACCACTTTGACTAAAAAAAACAAAAAAACAACACTGTCAACACTGCGAAGCTGTGTATAAGTACTTGTATACTTTATAAGTACACTTCCAACCCTGGTTAGAAGCGGAGCATCCTGCTCTTGGTCTCAACCTAGCATCTAGGTCGGTGTTAGCACGGAAGAGCCGAGATGCAGAACGAGCAGAGAAACTTACTCACCGATTACTTTCTGAGGGAGGCTCCGCCACCCCTGGATTTGCACCCCTACAGACTGGTGGAAAATGAATTCATGATTCCATGAATCTAGAGGCTTGCCAAGTTAGCACGGAGGTATGTGTATCACAGCGACGTCTGTCCCCTCACAGCAGGTAATCTCGGCGCTGCAGGTCAGACTCGATATCCATCTGCTCACCAGGCTGCCTTCGCTTCTGACCCCAGCGCATGTTAACCTGCTCATCTTTCTCAACAAAAATCAGTAGACTGCTGTTAAAGTTGTATATAAGTTACGGTTTCTTTTTTGTGTGTGTCTTTTTTACTCTATAATTATTACTCTTAATGAGCCTAATTCATTGTTAGGTACGCTGATCTCTCTCATCCTCTTTCTCGACTCTTTTTGCCAAATGTAACACAAAACTATCAGACCTATAAGTATTATATTTTTTTTATTGTTTAACATGATTTATTTATTTTTTTTACTTTTTTGGAGAAGAAAGAAAATATGAGCGTCAGTTGTGTTCATGAGTACAGTCTTTTAGCTGTCGGCTCCGCTGCTTATAGCGCATATTTTCTTTGTGCAACTACAGTGAATTAATTCAGTTTAACTTCCACAAGGTGTCCCACTTGTAATGAAGATCTCAATGAGGAAACACGCTATTTTTATGTTCTCACTGCATTTAAATATAGCCTGTGAACACTTAATTTTAATATAAAAATATCAATGATTAATCGAAAATCGATCGTTAAGTCTCCCGATGATCGATGAAGACAGTTTAATCGAATGCCCATCCCTACTTTGAACTACTGAAACCCTTGGAGTGCATTGGTGAAATTCTTTTTTCGATTTTCTCGATTTATTGTGGCGGTAGAGAGCAGCACTGACGAGAATGAGATATTACTTATAATCAAGACGACAGATAGTATAGTATAACAATATAATAGTATAATATAGCAGTATGAAATGAAGCTATCTTACAAGTTTCAGTGGCAGGAAGCATCGACAACTGAACACTGTTGTGTTCCTTTGTATACCTCGTCAGCTAAATATAATTTAACGATCAGTTTTCACACATTTCCATCGAACAATCAACTACGAAAGAGATGGATTGTAAACATTAGAAGGGAAAACTTCATCATCCCTCACCTCAGCCGTGTCTGGATTCGACACTTTGCAGCACAGGATGTCAAGGAGCTGAGTGACGAAGTAAGGGAGAAGGAGGATAAACCCCAGCGCCATTCCGGTTTTATTTTACTGGAACAACTATTCTCTCGGTGAAGGTATGCAGCTTCTCGATCTTCTTCATGGATCTGAAGCAACTTGCCCTAACTGTCACTTCCCCTTGTCTCACTCTTGTTGGAAAAGATGAGAAAAAGTAGCTGTGGCTTATTAGCACGTACAGCTAATGCTAACCTAAGAAAACACAACATAAGAAGCATTTATCTCAAAAAAACAGTACAAATACATTTTTGTGGTAATTTGAGCTTAATATTCATGGTTGAACGTTAAGCTATCAGTATCTTAATAAGACTAAAATAAAAAAATTACAATTAAAATTTGTCTCACTGTCTTTTGATGACGGTACCTCCAAGCTACCACCGTTACCTGATCACTTACCTTAAAGTTGGTTTTCTACAGCTTAAAGCCCTTCACCTGCTTGCTCGCAAACGTCGCTATGTATTTTTTAATTATCCGGAGTTCATCGTATACGGTGATGCGTGGCAGGTCTTGAAGACAGCGGGTATAAAATGTTAATTTGTCCAGACTGTGTTGGGACAGTTTTGAGGCGGAAGTGATGGCTGGTTTATCGTAACCAGGAAGTGACTGCGCAAAAAAACCCCATTCTGCAAGACGTACAAAAAAAGTCTACGGCTGTTTCTCAATGCCAAGGAACCTCGCCTTGATCTCTTGGACCCGCCCCAGCTGCCTAGGAGATACATCATCAGGGACCGCCAAGCCGTGTTCCAATGTTCATGTGCTACAGAGGCGTCTGTCCTCCGTTTGTCTGCCGTTTAGCTAACTGACCAAGGATACACAGGAGGTGCCTTGATGCCTTCCCTCTGTCAAAGATTTCCCAGAATACATCACGGTATTTTCGAAGTTGCAGCTTCGGTTGATAGCAGGCACTAACTAGCTTTCACATTTGATTTAACCAATATATACACAATTAAAAAAGTTAAACTCTCGTTATTAATCTATAATGAAACTTATCCGTATAAAATATAACGATGGGCGGGAACAGAACGCATAAACAAAAGGCGGGCTTTGGGCGGCCGCGGTCACGTGATGTAAGTCTGTTCCATTTAACCGTTTTCTTTGACCAAGGAAGTACAGTGTCCTTGTAAGCAAGGCACCTCGCCTACCAAGACATTGCCTTGCCTTGACATTGAGAAACACCGTCAATGTCATAGTCAGAAACAAACATGAAGTCGGCCATTTTGGGTCAAAGTGTCATTTTTCACATTTCACACATATCAAACTTTGACGAAGTCCTCATAGAGATTTTGACCGATATGCTTGTAAACTGGTAAGGATGGCCTTCAGGCATGGGGGATCTCAAGCTATCAATAAACTTTGACAAAATTCCAAAAATATAAAAGCTGTTATATCTCCAATTCCTACAGTCACAGAAGGATGAAACCTGCTGTGGTGGATGGTCATCAGGTTCCTGACGAATCCAAATGGTCAAATGCTAACATCACTTAAGCCCCGCCCCCTCAGAACAGGAAGTGTAATGTTTTGCTGTGAAAGGTCCATATTTTACACCCTTGACCTAATTAACATGAAACTGTGCACAGTAACAACAAGTTGGGGTAACTTGTTGTCCAACACTGAGTTTTCAAAAGTGGATGTGGCTGTGGTAGCATGGTGAAGTCTGGCGTCACACCGTGGCCATACATTTGGCTCTATTTCCACAAAAGTTATTTGATCTGCACTATATTACAGCGGATGGTTATTGGTCCAACCCCTAAAAAATTAATTAGACTAACTGATGCAAATTTTCTGTGGCCGTTGCCTAACCCCTCCTTTCTACCAGATGCGTAAGCAGCACGTTACAGGAGCAGCACTTCATACGCAGCTGATAGCCACCACTGTAGTCAATAGAGCCCTTTCCACCAGAGGCGAAAGCAGCACGAGTCTGCCGCGTCTGAGGAGCGACATGTCGCAGCCCTTTTCTAAATATACGCGGCAGTCCTATTTTCTACGCAGTATGCCTCTGAAACACGTACATTTCTACATTTTGGATAGGGGAGACAGGAAATAAACGGCTCGGCACCGGAAATTTTCAAAATAAAAGAAACGTGCTGCTTTGCGGTTGCTTTACTTAAAAAAAAAAAGTCACTACCTGTGCGGCCCGGTGAGAAGTCAGTACCTCACGGTAGGGTCTAGATTTTGGATATTCCCTGACATAACATAAACTTATTGACATACGCACCCGGTGGAAAGGGCAAAGCAGCAGAATACACAAGTGAAACGTGCTGCTCCTGTAACGTGCCGCTTACGCGTCCGGTGGAAAGGAGGGGTAATTCGCCCACAGTGGCCCCTAGAAGCATCTGTAGCTCAGAGAATAGACTTCAAAATACTCCTACTAGTTTATAAATCATTACATGGCATAGCACCAAAATATGTTGAAGAACTGTTGCCATGGTACCAACCACCAAGACCACTAAGGTCCTCCAACTCTAGCCTACTAAACATCCCTAGACTCAGAACTAAACATGGAGAAGCAGCTTTCAGTTTCTATGCTCCCCTTATCTGAAACAGACTTCCTGACGAGTGCAGAGCTGCTGAAACTCTGAACTGCTTAAATCGAGACTAAAAACCCATCTGTTTAGAATTGCCTTCGAGTAAATGAGTGATGTCATTTGTATGAAATGTGTTCATGCTCCCTTGCTATATTGATCTTTCTCTTGCTTTATTGTGTATCATGTCTTATTGTGCATCATGTGTAATGTCTGTTTCATGCTAATTTGCTACTTTTACTTTTAATTTCGAATGTCATATTCCATGTTTGTTTGTTTTGATTTGTTTTTAATCACCAAATCATGTAAAGCACCTTGAATTACCCTGTTGTTGAAATTGTGCTATACAAATAAAAGTGCCTTGCCTTGCCACAATTCTTTGAAGCTACTTGGCTGATACAAGTTGTGATAGCATTTAATTTCTCTTTGGGATAAATAAAGTATTTGTGAATTTAATTTGAAATTAGGCTGAATAAAGCACCCCCAGGAAAAACCAAAATTGTAAATACTAGGATCCAACCTGCCTAAATACCTGTTCTCTCTAGGCTGAGCTTAAGGCTTTCTGAAGCCCGGTTAAAAAGCATATCATCTTAACCTCCATCATAAACTCCTTAACACATAAAACAAAGCCCGTGTATATTTTGTTGGGAAAAAAAATGCATCCATTGCAATGGACGCAATGATAATCGAATAAAGTTTCCTAAGGTTGGAGAAAAAGTTATCCAAATCCTACAAATGTATTCTTACTCTAATAGGCAAACGTACGAAGTGGTACTGATATGTTATGTATGTTGACAAATTTTACGGATGAATTTTATGTCAGGACAATTTATCCACAGTGAAATAACCTTAACTTAACTTGACCCAAAAGTTAAAATAATATATAGGGCTAAAATTAAGTTCCGAAGTTTTAAAATCAGAGACAATCCATACGAGTTGGATACTGATATTAATGAAAGGCTGCTACTGCCAGCGATTACAACATGAAATCAACTGAGTTTTCTGACTAACATCTTGCTAGCTGGAATGCTATATAGCCTTCACAAAACTTCTCACACAATCAGTTTCCTCACCTGCTCCTGGAGCGACATCAGTGTCCACCCATTCCATTTCTTCTTTCACTTTTTTAGGCATTTTCAAAAATTTACTGTGAGTTTCTGAGAGTATGACGTTACTTTAATTTCTATGAAACAGGCTTTGCTAACCTCACATGTACAGCGGCCGATAACGCAATGATGCAATATCTGGTTGCCAAGCACACGTGATCTCGGAATTGCGGTGACGCGTAAAC
Organism: Valencia hispanica; assembly: GCA_963556495.2. Classification (NCBI taxonomy): domain Eukaryota; kingdom Metazoa; phylum Chordata; class Actinopteri; order Cyprinodontiformes; family Valenciidae; genus Valencia; species Valencia hispanica. The sequence goes on along the minus strand of OY747713.1, from coordinate 48,464,028 downwards.
GTAGTTGCCATGTTGGGAAGGGAAAACAACGAGTTTTTTTTTCATCCAAGCTTTATTGAAAATAGGTCAAATACAAGAAAAACAGGACTGAACAAAAAAGTAACATAGGGGCTACAAACAATAGCAGGCACATAAAAGAGCGGAGCACAAATAAATTAGACAGGAATGACAGAAAAGAAAAAACAAAAGAAACACAAAGAGATGCATTTGAGAAGACAAATATATGCATATCAGCAATTACATACATCATATTTCTCAAATAATTTTATGGTCTTTAAGGCTTTGGAATTATTGGAGATTTTAATAGACACAAAATATATTTTTGTATCAGACATGAAGAGACATAAGAATGGCTTAGGAATATTTACATTTATGAACATAAAGTTTAGCTAAAAAGAATATTAGGTTAATAACATAGTATCTGCACTCTTCTTCATATTCATAAAAACTAAGGACAACATTTATGAAGGAAAATTATGTATTTGGGAGGATATTAATTTTCAGAAGTCTTAAAATCTCTGACCAGAATTTTTCCACATGAATGCATTTTAGTTGGGTAATATTTATACAGAATTTATAAAGAAATTTCTCTCACCTTAATAGTTAGGAAGTATTGATAAGGTAAGGACAAACTTTTTTCAAAGGTATGTCGTTTACTAAACTATTCCAATAAGGTATAATATGAGGAGTTGAGACATAAAGTTGTTGAAAGAGCATTCTAATATTTTTATTCTTAGATTGGCTGACAGAGAGGCATAATTTACCCACAAATGTTTGGGACGGATCTGATTTTGTGATAATGGGACCAGAGAGAGAGAAACTTTTCAGCAGCATTTTGATGCCAGAAGGAATCGAGTCCATGACAATAGAAAACTCTGTAGGAGAAATTAACACAGGATAAGCTTCGATAAATTCATTGTAACTGTATAATTGTCCATCAGGTTTGAATAGCTGAATAATTAAGGTAATGTTATCATTGAACCAGTTTTTTTTTTTAAAGATGCTTCTTTTCTTGTATGTAACGTCCTTGTTGTTCCAGATATGACAAATATGTGGTGAAAAGTTGTGCTTAAAAATAAGACACCAAGAGAGCAACATTTGTCTATGAAAGTTTGAAAGCTTTATGGGAATTTTGGAAATGTCATAGTTGTAGACCAAAAGAAACCCCAGGCCACCTACTTTAGAAAAAATATAGGAGGGGATAGCATTCCAAATAGAGGATGGATTGAAAAAATAATGTTTAAGCCAGTTTATTTTTTTTAAATTGTTGAGGGTTGAAAAGTCTATAAAATTAATGCCTTAAGAGGACGTAGTTTGGGACCAAAGACAGATTCATGTTTTCATCAAATTTAGCAACCTATTCGACGTCATTTTACGGCTGTAATATTATATTTTCAACAAATCGAGTGGTTTGAGAGCGTTCCCCTATCCGTTCCGATAAAAACGGTACATTGGCGACGTCGATAGCCCTTACAATTCTTAAGTTATTAAGAGTAGTTCAGAAGCTGCGTTGCCTGTTAAAACTGCTGAGAAATTAGGAGACATAAGTGAGCTGCTGCACTCAGGCTGTCTGCCCCAGTGACAGCCGGAGTGTGATTGGTCGAAAAATGGGAGGCCTTTTCATGGCTTTAGTTGGAGCTTTCTCTTGTGGTAGAAAAAATATTGACTATAAATTATGGCCACTGTAAAACTGATGTTTCAGGGTTATTGTAAGACATCTCAAACAACTTGTAGATTTAATGCAAATCAGTTCACCATTACTTTTGATTACTCTGTAAAATATGATGATCAATACAGTGTCATAGGTACTAGGCAGGCAACAGGGACCATTTTACTGTTCCAACACCTTGAAAACATTACTTTTTAAGGGCAGTTACGCAGACTTGTATGTTTAGGCGATTGTAGGCATTATAAAACCAAACCATCTCCATCAATCATATTGGGCAATGTGAGATTGTTGGCAAACAGGTTAGATGCTGAGGATCCTCTGGAGTTTAGTGTACAAAAAAGGATTATTCATAAAATGAAGATTATGGACAACCCTGAGCATCCTCTACATCAGACTATCCTACAACTACAGAGCGTCTTCAGTCAGAGGCTTCTACAGATCTGCAGAGAGCTACAGGAGAACATCCCTACCCACAGCCATCAGCATCTACAACAAATCTATGAAGAAACTTTGATAATGAGTTACAACATTTAATTTCCCTTTGTGATTAATAAAGTAATTTTGAATTGAATTTGAATTGAAATGGAGTAAGATATTGTTAGCTAACTTGCTATTGTTATCCATTATATTAACACTAGCATTTAAGCTAACATTAGCATTTTAGCTAATTTTGACTTAATAGTGTTGGAAAGGTGTTTTCACTCTAATCTAAAGCCTCTCTTAAAGGAACAGACACCCATTTAATTTATGACCCTTGGCTCTCTGGGCTCTCATTTCACCTTCCCGTGTGCTTGTTCATTTCTGTAAAAAGGAGCAATAAGAACAACAAACAACAATTATATATTTTAACAGCGAGACGTCATTTGCTGGACTCAGTTCTAGTAACTAAGCACAGCTCTATGTCAGCATAACGTTTTTATTGAAACAAGTTTGCATGAAACTCCTCCCACATAGATCTTCGTTCACAGAATAATAGTCACAGCTTCTTCACAGAAGGAACACATGATGTACTAAACTCAGCAAAAAAAGAAACGTCCCTTTTTCCAGGACTGTGTATTTCAACAATAATGTTGTAAAAATCCAAATAACTTTACAGATCTTCATTGTAAAGGGTTTAAACAATGTTTTCCATGTATGTTCAATTAACCATAATCAATTAATTAACATGCACCTGTGGAATGGTCGTTTAGACCTTAACAGCTTACAGAAAGTAGGCATTTAAGGTCACAGTTCTAAAAACGCAGGACACTAGAGACTTGTCTACCGACTGTGAAAAACACCCAAAGAAAGATGCCCAGGGTCCCTGCTCATCTGCGTGAACGTGCATTAGGCATGCTGCAGGGAGGCATGAGGACTGCTGATGTGGCTAGGGCAATAAATTGCCATGTCCGCACTGTGAGACGCCTAAGACAGCGCTACAGGGAGACAGGAAGGACAGCTGATCATCTTCGCAGTGGAAGACCACGTGTAACAACACCTGCACAGGATCGGTACATCCAAATATCACACCTGCGTGACAGGTACAGAATGGCCACAACAACTGCCCGAGTCACGCCAGGAACACACAATCCCTCCATCAGTGCTCAGACTGTCCGCAATAGACAGAGAGGCTGGATTGAGGGCTTGTAGGCCTGTTGTAAGGCAGGTCCCTACCAGACATCACCAGCAACAACTATGGGCACAAACCCACCTTCACTGGACCAGACAGGAGTGGCAAAAAGTGCTCTTCACTGATGAGTCCCGGTTTTGTCTCACATGGGGTGATGGACGGATTCATGTTTATCGTCGAAGGAATGAGCGTTACACCGAGCCCTGTACCCTGGAGCGCGATCGATTTGGAGGTGGGGGGTCCGTCATGGTCTGGGGCGGTATATCACATCACCATTGGACTGAGCTTATTGTCATTGCAGGCAGTCTCAATGCCTTGGAGTACAGGGAAGACATCCTCCTCCCTCATGTGGTACCCTTTATGCATGCTCATCCGGACATGATCCTCCAGCAGGACAATGCCACCAGCCATACTGCTCGTTCTGTGCGTGAGTTTCTGCATGAAGGCAATGTGAGTGTTCTGCCATGGCCAGCGAAGAGCCCGGATCTCAATCCCATTGAGCACGTCTGGGACCTGTTCATTTCTGGGGGGCTAGGGCCAGTCCCCCCAGAAATGTCCAGGAACTTGCAAGTGCCTTGGTGGAAGAGTGGGGTAACATCTCACAGCAAGAACTGACAAATCTGGTCCAGCCAATGAGGAGGAGATGCACTGCATTACTTCAAGCAGCTGGTGGCCATACCAGATACTGACTGGTACTTTTGATTTTGAGCCTCCCTTCATTCAAGGACACATTATTCTATTTCTGTTAGTCACATGTCTGTGAAACATTTTTAGTTTGTCTTATGGTGTTGACTCTTTTAGTGTTCATACAAATATTTACACACATTAAGTTTACTGAAAGTAAAAACAGTTTAAAGTCAGAGGACGTTTCTTTTTTTGCTGAGTTTACATTCTTCTTGATTGTTCACTGTTTCTAAGTGTTTCCACATGCACTACAGAATTAAACCCTCATACAACATTTACAGAATTTCTATCTCTTCATATCCCTCTTTTGATCTCTTAAAAATAAGAGATCACCATATATAAGGAAAAACGTCAGGCATCACACTTATAGAATCATATCAATTTTGAGTCCTTCTTTTCTGGAACTGTTCGGATCAGCAGTCAAGTCATCTTGTTCTGGCCGGGAATTGTGGTCGTCCGGCTCTCTCTCTTCTATGACCTAAGGTGAGAGGTTGCCAGCACATCACCTATATGCAGCTAAAGTGTATTTTTTCAGTAGCCCTGAGTTTGAAAACTCTCAAGACTGCACGCAGACCAGAGGATCGTTCTGCCCCTTTTGGCAGGGGTCTCAGCTTCTTTTCCTTCGAACCCTGCTGCCCCAGCTGGGGAGCTCTGTGCTCCAAGCCGCCCTGCCCCCTGATGGTGCAGGTGTGCTGAAGTTGGAAACCTCTCAGCAGAGGGTTCAAGTAGGTTGTGTGGTCTGCTCGTCGCTGTTCTGCACACGCTCTGGCTTGCTGCTCCTGGATCCTCAGTGGGAGTGCATTGGCTCCAGCCCTTTTCTTTAGTCTGATTACCTGAGAGATCGTGGTCTGGTTGGCTGCTGGTCTCTCACCTGGTCAACAAAGCCTAAAAGAACAGCTTGCAACTAATTTGCTTTTTCTGTTTGCTTTATCCATAATTGTATCTAATTTGAGATTCATTTCTTATGCATTTGTCCTTTTATTTTAAACAAATCCCTCAATCACCCCATGGTTTTAAGTAGTGATCGGCCGCACTAACACAAAATCAAACTATTATCCAGACTGCTACAAACATTAGGTCTATCTGTAGAAAAAGCTATTACTTCTTACAGAAATCATCATTGACGTAAAGTGCACTCTAAAAATCCTGTATCAAAAATTAACAACCTAGACCATAAAGAATTTTTCTTCAAAATATATAGTAGGGGCTATAATGTAAATAAAAACTTCCAAACAAACACTAAATCCATAAACATGCCACAAGGTAAGATGAATAGGTTGTGTGCTAAAACAACCAACCGCACAAAGGTGCCAAAACAGGATGGAAAACAGGAAACATCTTGTTTTTTTGGATTGTGCAAGTGGCATGATGAGCATGTGAGACCGCTCAAAAGAAAAATGCTTTGCTGCTTTAAAGCTCAACCCGCAGAAAAGGATCCCAGTCTAATTTTATTCATTTACACTGCTAACAGCCTAAGTTCATTAAACCTATAGTTTAAGATTTTACCACATAATTTTCTGAGCTGATGAAGCCTAATACTTATAAAAGAAAACTATAATTTCAACCTATTTAACCAAAAAACTGTTGAACCCTAAACAAATGCTGTTTTTTAATATCTGAAATGCTTTTAATGCGACAAATTGAAAGGCTTTGTTCGGTAAAAAATAATTGAAATCTAAGTTCCCCTTGTGCCTAAAGATCTCCTCCCTTTTTCTGAAACAGAACTTTTTCAGAAACATCCAATTATAAAAGTCTCCTGTTAAACAGGTGAGACTAAATTTGCAGCCTGTTATGGAAAGATGTTATAGTTCAATAAGCACCTGTATTGTAGATTAATCTCCATGTATATTTACAGTTGTTCGGCTCAATTCCTAGATCTCAGCTGCTAAACAAAACCACTGAATCTATAATTTAATGTGTCCAATCATAGCATGACCTTACCCACCCCGGTGCATGGGAAAAAATATAATAGAACCTTATTTCAATCACTCCATAATTTGTGTTTAGGGGGCATATCGGAGCCCCAGATGGGATCATGAGGGGCTGAAACATCACGTCTCCTCCTTCTGCTGTGTCAGACCTCCACTGCAAATACAAGAAAAGAATGCTCTGTAAGTCTCAACAGAAGCACATCCACCCTTCCCATTTGGAGGGTGATTGTGTCAGAGCCAAAATCCGCAGAGAATCAGCAGCTCGTCCATAGAAAAGTTCCCATCACATTCACGGTATGGAGCACATAAGGTATATTTTTCCCATGTATCCAGATTGGTATGAAAGTGTGGTCAGATTTTTATCATGTTCAAAGCAAATAAATCTTTGGTCAGGTCTTAAGTGTACTGGTCCAACTTTAACTATTTAGATTATTCCCATGTCGTCCCAGTCTCCAATTTACCCTTACTTTTGTCATAGAAGTATATACATTTTTACCCATATAACTTCCTGTTCGTTCATGTACTTCACGCTCAGAATTTGTCCAAATCCTGGAGAGGAGTGCAACATCTGGAAACAGATCATTAAGATTAGTGAAAGCTTCTACATATATGGGTAAATGTCCTACAGAATATGGCATTTGAGAACAAACAAACTAAATAATGCTTCATTTTTTGCTAAATATCTTGCATATTATCAGCATACGCTAGTTTCAAATGGGTTTCTGTGTGTCCTTCTCTGAGTGAACCAAGACAATAAATCAGCATTCTCATGTGCTATATTTCGTTCTTCTGTAAGTCTTAACGTTCCTATGAAATAACCCCACCAAAAAACTGTAAAAATAAAAGTACTAGATAGTAGAAAAACCTTCATAGTTACTATCTCTCCCTTCAAGCAGTCTCTATAGAAAAGTGGCTCTCCTGGTTCTCCTCACTGAAGTTGAGACAAGTGAACCCTATTGTATTCACCTCCCTTTGTAATCAGTCTTAAACACCACTTTTCTTAGACTGCTTTCCTTATATCTAGTGATGGTCTCTGCTTTCTACAATGGGTTAAGTGTATCCAACTCAGTCTCTACAGCCGTTGGTGTGGTCAAAAATACCTGGAATGGCCCCTTCCACCTGGGTGTTAACCAGTTTTCTGTTTAAAGCTTTTAATCAGGATCCAGTCACCTACTTTCAGCTCACTTCTGCCTGTAAGAATATAGGATCATCTGGCATATGATTAGTTTGCATTTATAACTTATTTACTTTTCAGTATTTTGATCATGAAAACCACCAGATCTTAATCACATTGTTCTTCAGAAGAGAGTATACCAAAGATTATTTCAAATATAATGAGGCCAATATTCAAATTTGGTATTATACGCATGTATAGTTTACCAAATCAAGATAATGTCCAATTTTGTCCTGTTTCTTCCATTGCTTTTTTTTTTATTTGCAACATCTTTATCATAAAATCATAAATAAATTTGTAATTGTTCCTCTTATTTTAATATACCAAACTGTAGGAGGGTATAAGGTCTCGTCAAATCCGTTCCATTACTTAGTGTTATATTCATATATAGCTTTATCATAGCCAAACAGTAAATCCCATTGTGTTTTAGTCTTATCCATGGCCTTTCTTAGTCTGCTTTTAGAATCCCATTGTTTCTTAAAAATAATCTATAATCTTTGTCCTATTTGATCAATTATTTCATTCACAAAATGTGTTCCGTTACCACTATAGATCATTTGTGGATCTCAAATCTAGGCATTATTTCTCTAAACAACATTTCTGCAACAGTTAGTGTATCTAAATGTTTCCCTCGTAATATTACAATCCATTTGGAGAAATTTTATTTTCTTACAAAACAGAGCTTCTTTAGTACAGCCTTTGTTTGCTAAAAGCTGTTTCTTAATCTTATGAGAAGCTTTTCTTTTTTTCATGTCTGACACACTTATTGTCCACATACTAATCAATTTGAGAATTGAATTGTCTCTAAGAAATACTCTAATTAGTTCGCCACTAGAGGTCACCATACCCCTGTTCCCCATTGTTGACCAAATGCCAAAAACATGCAAGATTCAATTTGGATCTTCTGTTAGCAATAATATGATTATTTTATCTTCATCTGATTACAAACTTCAGTTAAAACTTTATTTTTTATTTTTTCAAGTAGAACAATTCTTTGGTAGCTGTTGCTAGATGTCCAAAACGTGGTACCATTTTCCAACTCAGATTGGGGGGAGGGCCGGCATCCTTCCCCAATCTCAGGTGTAGGTCCAGACATCTTTTCAGACCCTTAATTTCATCCAATTAGCAACAACTCCATTGAGTGTAAATATTGAAGTGCGCTTATACTCGGTGTGCTACGTTAACTAAAGTTGAATTTTGGAGTGCGTTACTACATTCTGTACTACGGTAATCCCATCCATCCATCCATTTTCTTCCGCTTATCCGGGGTCGGGTCGCGGGGGCAGCAGCCTAAGCAAAGAGACCCAGACTTCCCTCTCCCCAGCCACTTGTTCCAGCTCCTCGGGAGGAACCCCAAGGCGCTCCCAGGCCAGCCGAGAAACATAGTCCTTGCAGCGTGTCCTGGGCCTTCCCATGGGCCTCCTCCCGGTGAGACGTGCCTGAAACACCTCACCAGGGAGACGTCCAGGAGGCATCCTGACCAGATGCCCGAGCCACCTCAACTGACTCCTCTCGATGTGGAGAAGCAGCGGCTCTACTCTGAGCCCCCTCCGGATGACTGAACTTCTCACCCTACCTCTAAGGGAGAGCCCAGACACTCTGCGGAGGAAACTAATTTCAGCCACTTGTATCCGTGATCTCGTTCTTTCGGTCACCACCCAGAGTTCGTGACCATAGATGAGGGTAGGAACGTAGATCGACCGGTAAATCGAGAGCTTCGCCTTTTGGCTCAGCTCTCTCTTCACCACGACAGACCGGTAGAGCGCCCGCATAACTGCAGATGCCCCACCAATCCGTCTATCGATCTCCCGCTCCATTTTTCCCTCATTCGTGAACAAGACCCCCAGATACTTAAACTCCTCCACTTGGGGAAGGACCCCATCCCCGACCCGGAGGAGGCACCCCACCCTTTTCCGGCTCAAGACCATGGCCTCGGATTTGGAGGTGCTGATTCTCATCCCAGCCGCTTCACACTCGGCTGCGAACCGCTCCAGCGAAAGCTGTAGATCACGCTCCGATGAAGCCAACAGGACCACGTCATCTGCAAAAAGCAGAGACCCGATCCTAAGGCCACCAAAACGGATCCCCTCAACGCCTAGGCTGCGCCTAGAGATCCTGTCCATAAAAGTTAGGAACAGGATCGGTGACAAAGGGCAACCTTGGCGGAGTCCAACTCTCACTGAAAACAAGCCCGACTTACTGCCGGCAATGCGAACCAAACTCTGGCACCGGTTTTTCGTTACGGTAATCCCGTAACGAAAAATTCCTCTCTTTTTTGCAGTCTCTAACCCAGCACATTACAAGATTGTTTCCTTTCAACAGGTATCTTATCTGTCATTAAAATGTTAGAAGCAAGCATCTGAAGCTGCCTCTTGTTACAAAGAGTAAATCCACGTAGCCACCCAGCTGTCGCTTCCCCACAGGACCTGTAGACATCCGCCTGAATTTCAAAATAAAATCACTCTACTCATAATCCATCATTGTTAAACCATTTCTTTTCCACTATATGAGAGATCTCCCAGACATCCCATGAATATCATTAAAAATATTAGCTAAGTTTTTTTATAGAGTAACAGTTGCCGCTGCACTTAAGAAATCCCAACCTTTAGTATACAGCGCTCCATGCAGCTAAAACATCCCCTCATTATCAGCTAGTGGGGGAGGTGTGTTCCTTCCCTTCTGCCTTCCTGCAGTTTACTGGCAAGTTTCGATAACCTTTAACAATTTTTAAATGCATGATGAATCTGGTTTCAAACAAGTCTTCTCTCAGGAAGCGCATTTACCGGTGCTGAGGCACCCCATCACAGTTGGTTTGTTTATTAAGAGAACAACTAACGACCCATTGTTGAGGGAAAGAGGGGGGGGGTTCTTGTTTATCAGAACGGCCCTTCCTTGAGGGGAAGGGGGGAAAGGGGGGGTCGCTTGTTTGAGATAATTCATTTAGATCAGCGGTTTACCTTGCTCTTCATAGGATTTTTTTATATATATGGAAGGGAGAGTTTTCTCTTTTACTTTCTTTCAGTGTAACTTTAGGGGAAAACAGAAAGTTTTAAAACATTTTTCATCCTCCCGAGCGCTAAAAAACACATCTGCTTTTTTTCCAGTCGTTTATTACCCATCACGACGCATGACCCCCCTTTTTCTCTTCTTTGCTCCTTCAAGAGGAATTCCTTTGTTTGAGACGCCAAATGCTTATTCTTCAATTTTTGATCGTTTTTGTTTTATTTTAGATCGCAATTACCAAGAAGTGCCCGAAATTACTCAGTCAATCGTCCTTCAAATTCATAATATTTTATTTGTTTCTAAAGAAATGTTGTATTGTCTTTTCTTTTACATACATTTTGCATCTCTTTTAAATCTTCTTTGCTATTTTTTCCCCATATTTCGATAAGTTACATTTTGCTGTTTTTATTTTTCATTTTTAAATGTTTATCATTCCCGTGTTAATGAAGTAAATTCAGCTTTAATTTCTGTTTTATCTGATCTATTTATCTTATCGCAGTGTTATTAACTCAATTTTCTAACCATGAGACTCCTCTCGGCCTACAACTGTTTCAAAAGGAAGAAATCTCCATTCACACACACAGTCACACAACCGGTTTATCACACATTAATATTATTATGTATTTATCATCATGTTTTACTAGTATTATTATTTATATATTATTAGGCCTATTTCTAATTGAGATCCCAGATCTCTGCACGCTTTGGAGTCCAACCCGTCATATTTTATTTTACCATGGATATTCATTGTGAGATCCCGGATCATCACGCAAAGATCCCCGATCTTTTTTTTGCAAAAACACAAACTCGTATTAAAGAGGTCCAGGACCTAGTTATTTCTTCTCTCTTATTTTTTATTCTTTCACGCATCAAATTTTCTACTCACTGGCTGTTGTCCCTGTGAAGGAAGTCCCCGTCATCAAACTATTGCTACGGGAGGAACTCTGCAATTTCCGGCCTCCACATTGAGCTGGAGGTCTCCAGGATCCAGCTGGTCCTAGACCAGGCCGTGCACGGGCTCTCAGCAGCCTGCGGTTCCTCTCGGAAATCCATTCAGATTTGGGATCCTGCTCGAAGGAACAAGAAATGCCAGGGTTAAAATCGCTATCTGATCTCTGGGTTTCGTTTTTTAGACATTCCGTGGTTTCTCAATTCACAAGCTGATTCACACTCAGCCTTCTTGGTGTCCAACACGCAAGCTTTCAGTAAGAAGCGTCCTAGCTTACCTTATGGCCGACCACACCCTGAGTTTACCGACCCGGTCGGCGTCTATTTACCTCAGCAGAAACAGAAATCAACATTTACTGGAGAACTACAGACCGAACATAATTTTAGATTAGTCAATTTTGCGCCTCGTGTGGCAGCGCTTACCAAATAACTTCAGACCCGGGTCACTTCCGTCCTCCGATCTCCAGTATCTGTCGATCACAACAATTTCAACAAAATCCTATTATTCCAAACACACGTTTTCCTTTGCTCCTCCAGAAATCACGTCGGGGTCACCATTTTGTTGGAAAGGTATTTTCACTCTAATCTAAAGCCTCTCTTAAAGGAACAGACACCCATTTAATTTATGACCCTTGGCTCTCTGGGCTCTCATTTCACCTTCCCGCGTGGTCGTTCATTTCTGTAAAAAGGAGCAATAAGAACAACAAAATACAATTATATATTTTAACCGCGAGATGTCGTTCGCTGGACTCAGTTCTAGTAACTGAGCACAGCTCTTCTTCTTCTTCTTTTAGTGTTTAACGGCGGTTGCAAACTATTTAGCGCATTACCGCCACCCTCCTGATTAAATGTGAACAGTCACTACTATGGATTACACTCTTCAATGATATGCAGCTTGTAAGCTGCAAAAAAAAAAAGATAAATTATATTCTATTTTTAAGACCTGTATCTTTTAAGAACTCTAATAAATACTTTGTACATTTATGATCTAATGTCTTTCTTAAAATATTCTCAACACTAAACGATTCCTTAATATTCTCTATTTTCTCTTTTAAAAGATGTCTTTCTCTCTTATATTTTGTACAACTCATAATTACATGTTCTACAGTTTCTTGTAAATTGCAAACATTACACCTGCCAGTTTCATGTTTTTTTATTAAATATAATGTGCTATTTAATCCTGTATGTCCTATGCGAAATCTAGTCCACATTGACTCTTTCTTTCTACTTTTTCCTCCTCGTCTTCCTTTCCCAACTTTAGGATTCATTCTATATAAAAATGGAGATAACAAATTTTTGTTTTCTACATAAAAGTTTAATCTCTCTACTATCATTCTTTCCATTATTTTCCCAATATGAGATGACAATGCAATTGGCCTGTAATTTGATGCAACTGTAGGATCTTTCCCTGGTTTTCTAATTGGAATGATAACTGATAACTTCCATTTCTTTGGAATATTGCCCTGCTCCCATACTTTATTATACAACATTAACAAAATATTTAGTGAATCATCACTAAGTTGTTTTAACATTGCATAACTAACCCTATCTTTCCCTGGAGTTGTTACTTTTGTCTTATTTATAGCCTTTTTTAACTCACTGAGTAAAAAATATGCTTTAATGCTACTATTACTCTCCTCCACATTTTCCAAGAGAGTTTGAAATTGCTTTTTAGTTGCCTCTCTTTCCAATTTTTCATCATCTTTCAGATTGAAACTGTTATGAACAGGGAGTCTTCTTTTACATCTCTGTTTTTGAGCTCTTCATATAACTTTTCCAATGTAACATCTTTGATACCGAGGTATCTTGCAGCACTTTTGACAATAATAGCAATTTTTTCAGATCTGTGTTTTGCTTGAGATGTGCAGTTAATAACTTCCACAATAAAACACAAAAAAATCTTTTTTCTTAACATTTAGCATCTCTTCATTCATGTTTGTGTTTCCATATCTTGGTGCTTGATTCATCTGCCCACACCCGACTTGCACCTGTTTTGCCGCTTCTGCATATGATAGCTTTCTTTCTGTTCTAATAAGCTGGATTTCCGCTGCTTTCTTTCTGGCTACACAGTCTCTAAATCTGACGCTATGAGCTCCACCACAATTTACACATTTCTCTTGAATCCGTTTTCCACATGTCCCATAATCATGTTCTCCTCCACATCTTCCACATGTTTGCTTTCCTTTACAAATAGCAGCTATGTGGCCGTATTTCTGGCATTTAAAGCAGCACAACGTCTCATATCGTCTCACATTGAAATTCAATTAATTCAAGTAACCTACTGTGATGTATTTAGGAAGAACCTCTCCTTGAAAGTCCACCAATACTGATAGGCTATCAACCTTTTCTCCATTCCTCCATGTTTTTAGTCTCTTAAGTCCAATTATCCATCCTCCCCTAATGTCATCCTTCAATCTTCCAAGATCTTCATTTCAGGGAATTCCATAAATAACTCCCCTACAAAACTCTCCTGTACCTGTTATGAACCTTAGCTAAAACACTAGCCATCAACATTGCTTTATCCTCATCCTTCAGAGCAACAATCTGGTCATTCTTCAAGACTGGATAGTTCCAAGACTTTTGTACCCCATTCATTTTTTCAACTATGGATCCAATTATTAAGTTAGAAAACGATATAAGGAAGGCTCAAACTGGTAAGGAAGTAGTTGCAGCTCTCTTTTGTGACATGGAGAAGGCCTATGATATGCTCTGGAAGGATGGGATATTAATTAAGATTAGGCAAATGGGTGTAGATGGGAAAATGTATAATTGGATAAAGAATTTTCTTAACAATAGACAGATTCAAGTTAGAATTAATGGATGTTTATCAGAGTGTTTATTTGTAGAAAATGGAGTGCCTCAAGGAAGTGTTATCTCACCTATTTTATTTTCAATTGTGATAAATGATATATATGATAATATTGATTATAATATAGGTAAGTCTCTATTTGCAGATGATGGTGCTCTATGGAAAAAAGGGAAAAATATTAAATTTACAGTAAAAAGTTTGCAAAAAGCAATTGATAAGGTTGAAACATGGGCCAACAAATGGGGTTTTAGGTTCTCTGTGGAAAAAACAAAAGTTGTATTTTTCTCACTTAAAAAAACGGAAGAAAGATTAAAATTTCAGATGTATGGTAAAGATTTAGAAAGAGTGAGTTGTATACGATTTCTGGGTATGCATTTTGATTGTAAACTTAACTGGCATTATCATATTGAAAAACTAGTAATTAAATGTAAAAAGGTTATGAATATAATCAGATTTTTATGTAGTAAGGAATGGGGAGCAGATATAGTTGCAATGAAAAGATTATATACTGGATTAATTAGGTCTGTTATTGATTGAAACCTCTTTTTTACAAACATTCTTTAGTTTTAAAGTCTTTTGCTGCTGAACTTCATCCTTGCAAACAATAATCAAGTCCCCACCTGCTTGCACTCTAGCTTTAATCACTTCACCAATTTTTCCCGCAGAAATTTTGAAAGAGCCATAGGGCCGACTGTCTTAATATCATGTCCTTCTTTGAATTTTACAATCATTTTAAATCCCCCCAGATCAGTTTTTCTCCTCACAACCCGTTCCTTTCCATCGATGTCTTCTGATTCACTATCATGACTTAACACTCTTTTCCCTTTCCTTTGTGAGCTTATCCAGTTCTCTTCTTCCCCCATGCTCTCCTCACTCATACAACTCACCCCTCTCTCCGACCCTGACATAGTAGGACCGTTCACCTACCAGAATTCCTCCGTTTTCCGAGCAAATGCACACTACCTTAGCATTCCTGAGCACAACTCTACGTCAGCATAACGTTTTTATTGAAACAAGTTTGCATTTAACTCCTCCCACATAGATCTTCGTTCACAGAATAATGGTCACAGCTTCTTCACAGAAGGAACTTACTGCATTCTTCTTGATTGTTCACTGTTTCTAAGTGTTTCCACATGCACTACAGAATTAAACCCTCATACAACATTTACAGAATTTCTATCTCTTCAATAGCTAAAGTTAACATACAGAATGGATTGAGATACAGTTAATCAACATGTTTGCCAACATGCTATCTGTGACATTTTAGCTAACATTAGCATTTTAGCTAACATTAGCATTTTAGCTCCTTTTAGCCATCATTTGGTTTTTGGTTTGATTTTAACATACTGGGTTGAAATGGGTTGAGTTCTAGTTAGCCAATATGTTCATGTTTGCCAACATGTTATCAATAGCTTTTTTACTAACCATAGCAATTTAGCTAACTCAAGCTAACAATGGGAATTTAGATCATTTTGACTTAACAGCTAACATTAATATAATTAATGGATTGAGTTACTGTTAACCAACATGTTGGTGTTTGCCAACATGCTATCTGTGGTATTTTAGCTAACATTAGCATTTTAGCTAACATTAGCATTTTAGCTAATTTTAGCTATCATTTGGTTTTTGAGTTGATTTTAACATGTCTAATTGTTTGAGTTATTGTTACCCTATATGTCAATCTTTGCCAACATGCTACCAATAGCTTTTTTACTAACCATAGTAATTTAGCTCATTCAAGCTAACAATGGGATTTTAGATAATAATTTAATTATTAATAATATTTTAACATACTGAAAGGATTAAGTTTATGGTAACAAACATGATACTGTTTGCCAACATGCTACCACTAGCATTTAAGCTAACACTAGTATATCAGTTAGTACCAAAATTTGAGCGAATTCAGCTAATTTTACACTTACCTTTAAGGATATTTTTATTATACTGAATGGATTGAATTATTGTAAACCAATATGTTTGTGTTTGGCAACATGCCACCACTAGCATTTTAGCTAACATTAGTATGTTAGCTTCAATAATATTGGTGTTATAGCTTGTTTTTAACTTAATAAATATATTAAGTCTTCTTTTAACCAACATGGTAGTGTTTCCCAACATGCTACTGCTAGCGTTTTGGGTAATATTTGGAATTTAGCTGATTTTAGGTAACACTGGCATTTTAGCTAATTGTGAGTTTTTCTGTGTGGTAGGGTTGGTAGACTACTTTTCTTTTTTCTGCTGATTCTGTGCATTAGACTTGAGCAAGTCTTCTACAGTTGACTTCAAATACTTCAGGTACTAGGCAGGCAACAGTGGCCATTTTACTGTTCCAACACCTGGAAAACAGTGATTACTTGTAAATGGCAGTTACACAGACTTGTATGTTTAGGCAATCGTACGCATTATAAATGGAGTAAGATATTGTTAGCCAACTTGCTATTGTTACCCATTATACTAACACTAGCATTTAAGCTAACATAGCATTTTAGCTAATTTTGACTTAATAGCTAAAGTTACCATACTGAATGGATTGAGATACAGTTAACCAACATGTTAGTGATTGGCAACATGCTATCTGTGACATTTTAGCTAAAATTAGCATTTTAGCTAACATTAGCGTTTTAGGTCATTTTGACTTAATAGTTTAAGTTAACATACTGAATGGATTAAGATACAGTTAACCAACATGTTAGTGTTCGCCAACATGCTATCTGTGTTACTTTACCTAACATTATCATTTTAGCCAACATCTGCATTTTAGCTAATTTTAGCTATCATTTGGTTTTTGGGTTGATTTTAACTAACTGAATGGGTTGTGAAGAGATACAAATTCTGTAAATGTTGTATAGGGGTTTAATTTTGTAGTGCATGTGGAAACACTTAGCAACAGTGATCAATCAAGAAGAGTGTAGTAAATCACACGTTGCCTTATGTGAAGAAGCTTTGACCATTATTCTGTGAACAAAGATGTATGAGGGGAGGGGTTTCATGCCGTGGTTCAATAAAAGCTGTGTGCTGATGTAGTCAAACGCTCAGTTGAGGAGAACTGAGCCCGTCGGCCGACGTCTCGCTGTTAAAATCTGTAACTGTTGTCTGTTGTTTCTTATTGCTCCTTTTTACAGAAATGAATGAGCACACTGGAAGGTGCAACAAGAGTGTCTAGTGTCTTTTGTGTTCTGATAGTAGAGCGAATGTTAGGGTGGGTTTAGTTCTCCTTTTGGGATGGGGCTGGGGGGACTGCCTTGGGGTCCATGGGGCTTGGTGGTGCTGTGGCCATGGGCCCTGGTTTGCCTATTGGGGTCAGTGGGGGAGCTGGCTCCCTGGGAAGGCATTTTGTCTCCCAGTCCTTCCCTCCCCCTCCCCGAACACCTCTGTCCACCTGCTCCATCACTTTACCACTCATAAAGGGTCTTGGGGCACATCACTGGGGTGCGAGGAGGGGTTTCCCACCTCGCTATCCCGTGGCGGCCTGGGTCCCAATTTTAATATACAACTTAGACACTCCCACTTATAGCATTTTCATGAGACACACATGTAGGGACTTTGGGGTGGGCACACTTTTCGGCATCCAGGAGAGAGCTGTTCTACTTGGTACTCAGACACCAATTCTGAGCTCCACACTGCCCAACAGGACATGTAAAAAAAATAAATCTGTAACTGTTGTCTGTTGTTTCTTATTGCTCCTTTTTACATAAATTAACAAGCACACTCGAAGGTGAAACAAGAGCCCGAGAGAGCGTAGGAGTTAGAAAATTAAATGGGTGTCTGTCCCTTTAAGAGAGGGTTTAAATTAGATTGATAAAATCCCTTCCAACAGTTGTTATTGTTAACCAATATGTTCATGTATGCCAACATGCTACCAACAGCTTTTTTACTAACCATAGCAATTTAGCTCATTCAAGCTAACAACGGAATTTAAGTTAATTTTGACTTAACAGCCAAAATTAACATTATAAATGGATTGAGTTACTGTTAACCAACATGTTTCTGTTTACCAACATGCTATCTCAAGCATTTGAGCTAAGATTAACATTTAAGCTAACATTACCATTTTAGCTAATGTTCGCTAATATTTGCATTTTAGGAAGAGTTTAACATACTGAAAGGATTAAGTTAGGCAACGAACATGATAGTGTTTGCCAACATGCTACCACTAGCATTTAAGCTAACACTAGTATTTCAGTTAGTATCAGAACCTAAGCTAATTTTGACTTAACAGCTAAGGTTACCTTGCTAAATGGATTTTGTTCATGTTTAGCACCATGTTAGTGTTCGCTAACATACTACCACTAGCATTTTAGCTAACATTTGCATTTCAGCTAATTTATTATGTCTGTTGGCAAAAAGGAGGGCTAGGACTTTATAATCATCATTTAGAAGTGTTATGGGGCGCCAGTTATCAATAGAGAGAAGATCCATTTTAGGTTTTGGAATTAAGGAAATTACACCTTGGATCATTGATGAAGGGAGTGATCCGTTAACGATGCTTTCATTATAAACTTCTGTTTAAAAAAAGAGACTAATTGCTCAGAGAAGTTTTTATAAAGTTCTGCTGTTAGGCCGTCGTTTCCTGGAGATTTATTGTTTTGAAGTTGCGATATGGTTTGAAAAAATTCTTCTGGAGTAATGGAGCTCTCGCATAAAGTTTTCTCATCTTCATTGATCGTTTTGAAGTGATGAATGGAGTCTTAAGAAAGAGGAAGCAGTTTTAGCACAGTACCCAGATTTGTAAATATTTTCATAACATTTTGCACAGTATGCTGCTATCTTGGTAGGATAATCTGTTTTTTCATTATCAAATTTTAGTTGCTCAATATGGTTTTTAGAGTGGACTTTCTCCAGGCTGAAGAAGTACGAAGAATTTTGTTCTCCTTCTTCTATCCATTTACTACGAGACCTTATGAATGCACCCTCTGCCTTAAGTTTATAAATGCCATACAGTATTTTTTTAAGCCTGTGTTATTCATAAGTGTCAGTGTCTGATAAGTTTGTCTGAAAAGTATGTCAGCTTCTTCTGCCCTTCTGTTTTTTGCCAGGTTGCTGCCAAATTGTCTGAAAAATTTACCCATTTCAAATTTGCATAGTTCCCAATTACTACCAAATTTATTTTCCGCTTTTGCTTTAGTCCACAATTTCCCAATTAAATTGCTGATTACAACATTGACTTCTGAAAACTTGAGAAGAGAACTATTAAGTTTCCATAGCGAGGCTTTCTCGACAGAGTTACGAGAGAAGGTGACAGAGATATTGATTGCTTTATGAGAAAACAACCAGTAGATCCTACATTGGCAAGAAATGCGGCCGCCATGTTGGACCGGTATTCCCATCCGCAGACTTACACCAAAACAACAGCAGTTAATACAAGATGCCTGAATACTGTGTGGCGTATTCTTGTTCAAATCAGCGGACTTTTAAAAGTAGGGCGCGGGGGATAACTTTTCACAAGTAAGATTGAACATTTTTATTGTTTGTACTTTGTAAATAAAATATTACTGTAGTATATTTATGTCCACCAGTGAAATCTTAGCTAGCTAACGTTAGGTACGGTAAGAAGGCTACCTGAGACTTTATAAATCGTATAGTTTTAAACCAGTGACTTAGATGCTGACACAAGAATGCTACTGCAGAAATAAAACCGGTATAAAATGTCTCTTACCCACCCATCGGACTGTTCTATCTATTATATACATCTATTATATATATATATATATATATATATATATATATATATATATATATATATATATATATATATATATATATATATATATATATATATATATATATATATATATATATATATATATATATATATATATATACACACATATATATATACACACTCTGCAATTGTCGTGTGTATCAGAGACGGATAAGAAGCTGAATACAGAGAGCTGGTGGACCGCTTTGTGACATAGTGTGGAAACAATCGTCCTACCTTGGATGTGAACAAAACAAAGGAGATGATTGTAGATTTCAGAAGAAACAGGGATAAGTCAAACAATGTCTCCATCATGAAGAAAAAGTGGAGGTAGTTGAGGAGTATAAATACCTCGGTGTTCACCTGGGCAACAGACTGGACTAGAAACTGAACAGAGAAGCCGTCTACAAGAAGGGACAGAGCAGACTGTACTTCTTGAGGAAGCTTAGGTCCTTCAAAGTTTGCAGCAAGATGCTGCAAATCTTGTACAAGCCTGTTGTGGAGAGTATAATCTCTTCAGCCCTCATCTGTTGGGGTAGCAGCATCAAAGCCAAGGACTTAAAAAGGCTAAAAAACCTGATTAAAAAGGCTGGTTCTGTTCTTGCCACTACTGTGGAACCACTGGAGATTATGATGCAAAGAAGGATTCTTCATAAAATCAAAACAATTATGAACAACCCTGAGCATCCTCCTCATGAGACTGTCCAACAACAACAGAGTGCCTTCAGTCGGAGGCTTCTTCAGTTTCGCTGCAACACAGACCGTTACAGGAAATCCTTTCTGCCCACAGCCATTATGATCTACAACAACTCCTAAAAGACTTAATTGTATGACCTACAACAACACTTAATTTCCATCTGGGATCAATAAAGTATTTCTGAATTTGAATTGAATGTAGGCTATATAATCTGTATATTAGCCTATAAACCATATATGTGTATTACATTTATTATGAATTATACTGTATAGCTGTTTTCAGACATAAGTTCTGGAATATTTGCAGACAATTCCACCCGGTCTTTAACCGGAGTTGTGTTTTCAAATACCCCACTTTTTTCCGGAACATTGCCTTTGGCTGCTTTCACACAGCAAGAAATGTACCGGACGATCCTGATGAATGTCTGGGGGGTGCAGGGTGGGGGGGAGTGGGGGGTTGTATGTGGATATGACGTAAACTTAGTTCAGCATGTCAATTCCCCAAACAAAGGGATTATTGCAAAGATGGTCGACGAAACAGCAGATCTACTCACAGTGCTTGTCGTTGTCATGAGTGCAATTTTGCGCACATGGAAACGCTTCAGAGACATTGACGAAGAAGCTGAAAGGAAAATAGTGATATTTATACGTCATCAATGCATGTGCTCATAGCGTTCCCTGCCCCTCTCCCCTTTTACCCACCGCCCCACACCCCTACAGCTTTCCCAGAACATTACCTGATAATCTGAACGCAAACCCCATACCGCGAAAAGTCAGCTCTTGTTACTAGGTCTTCATCCGTAAAATTACCGGTAAAGGGTATCCGGACAAAGTCCGGAAGATTGCTTTCAGACTGAAAAGCAAAACAGACAAAGTCCGGAAAATTACCGTTTTTCATGGCCTGTTTGAAAGGGGCTTGTCATTAATTATACTGTATATATTAATCAATTATTAAAAGGGCTGAGTAGTACTCTCTGCTTCTCTGTCTTATAGCATTGTTTGTGTTTTGCAAATATTTTATGAGTAAATTAGAATATTCTTACTTTTAAGCCAACAATGGATCTATATCCATACTTGGCCGAAACATCTGTCCTGTATCATAGCTAAATGTTTGGTGTTTGCAGTCAAAACCCCCCGCATGAAAATCAGTTTAGTATTTAGCGAGTTATGATTTATTAATCGCTCTGACGCTTCACTGCGTCTGCCAAACACATTACAAAGTGTAGTTGTCACGCTGCCCTATTCACTCCTCATTGTCTGCACCTGTCCAATCAACCACACCTGATCCTACTCACCTCCTGCCTTTAAGACACATCACTTCTCTCCACCCAGGGCCGGATCATACTATTGATGTCTCGTGTGCCTTCCCTGCTGTCTCGTTCCTGCCCGATGTCCAGTCTCTCTGTTCCTGTCGTCGTCTTCTTCATCATCACCATCACCTCACTTCACCCACCCATCCTGCACTTCCTCCGCGTCTGCGTTTGGGTCCATCCTCCACACACACCCCTGACAGTAGTGGGGGATACCGGTCCAAGATTATGCCCCTGTCAGGAGCTGTGAGGTGTGTGAAGCAAGGACCCAAACGCAGACGCTGTGGAAAGGTGCAAAGATCTTTATTGAAGTGCGCCGCAGGTGGAGGAGGTGATGATGATGAGGACGGCAGGAACAGAGAGACAGGACCTTGGACGAGCAGGACAGGATAACAGCAGGACAACACACCATGGAGACATCGACAATGATCCGGCGCAGAGTGAGGGGAAGTGACGGGTTATAAAGGCAGGAGGTGAGGAGGATCAGGTGTGGTTGATTGCTGAATACTATTTAAGCGGTTAGTTAGAAAGGTTGGTTAGGGTGATGCACGACTAACTCTGTCCCCTCCGTGTTCTGGCCAGATATGTTTGAATTAAATACTTAAACGCCTTCTTGGACTCAAGTCTTCTTTATAATGGAAACCCTGTGATACTATTTTTTACCATTACACTTGGCGCCTAACGCAGCCTTAGCGAACGGAATGGACCGGCAGGGACAGGGTCAAGGAAGTTGCTAGCGTCCTGGGAAAATTTTCTCCCAGCCTCTTACCTCCAGTAGCTGTTTGGGAGATGGAGGCCTTGAAGCGTCTCTGTCGGCCCTGCCGTCGCCTGAGACAGAACCTGGTAAGACTGAGTCCTTTTAAATAAATAGTGATAACAGAATTTTATTTGCACTCTCGGGAGGTGAAATATTTGCTAGCTGTTTAGTGTTAATTTACTTACACGCGGTTGATTGATTGATTACTTAATATAATATATATACTTATATATAATTGTATGGTTAATTATTTAATCAACGTTAAAGAAAGTATCGGGTTTTTGCTCCGGGTTTTACCTGGGAGCACAGCAGTTGGACAAGTGGTCAATTAATTAAATTGATTGATTATTTTCCGACGAGGGTTTTTTTAAGCTTTTGTTTCACTCAAGGAAACTAGAAAGCGATGGGGGAGACGTCCTTCATTGGAACTGGGTACCCAGGCAGACAATCGGGTCTGTAATCTAGCAACACTTCACCTCCAGACAGTCCAATATATTGACAGAAAAATAAAAATAAAAGAATTAATTGGCCCAGGGGAGGAATTTGGATAATCTGAAAGAAAATCTAAAAGTGATGTAATTTCTTTGTGGTTTATTTATGTGGTTTTGTTTATTTCTCTTTTATTTACTCTTGTTTGCTTCTTCCAGAACTGGAGTGTTTGAGCATTAAGATCATTTGTTTGATGGCTTGGTATAATGCAGAATGTCACACACACACACAGTTATTGTTACACATTCCATTGTAGAACTGCGATGAGTTTCGCTGAGTTGTCCTGTGTTTTTCTTCAGGCTGGTTGGGACCCCTGCCTTCGGTCCAGCGGCGCCTGGGGAGGGCCACAAGGAGCCCTAGTACCTCCCCCACCCTTGGAATAAGGGGTTTGGCAGCCATAACAAAGGCGGAGGCCGGACTCCGGCCTGAATGCGGGCTGACCAGTGGGCAGAGGGGAAAACTCTTGCTAAGGTGAGATGAGTTATTTGAGGGCTGTGGTCCCTGGAACATGGCGATTAGCTGGATCGAGAGGGGGGGGGGGGGGCCCTGGGCCGGCCAGCCTGCAGATGACCCAGCGAAATTCAGGCAGGACAAAAATACACACAGCTCAAATGCAATTAAGAAATGCTTGCTGACTGATGTAGCTGTATTTTATCTCTGTGACACCTGCTTATGTAACACACACATACACACTCCCTTAGGAAAGTAAATCTTGTTTTGTTTTTGTTTTGTTTCTGCCAGAGGACCCTTAGAGCGAAAGGGGTCTCGATTGGAAGCAGACCATAATTTCTGATTCTTTCTATTTTCTATGTTGATCTAATTTGTTTTGTTATTGTGTTGTAATTTGTAAGCGAAAGTTGATGTTCAACTAAACCAAATTTGTTTGTTTTAGACAGACGGGGTAAAGCGGACAACGAAACTGCTACGGCTCTGATAAGGTGATGATTCGTCATCCGGTGAGTTTAGTCTAATTAGAGCTTAAAGACGGTGTTGCACACAGTTATCTGGTAAATGGTCAAGAAGTCTTTTCTTTTCTCTCCTAATACTCTCTGTCAGGAGAACCCACATTTTATTTTATTTCATTTTGGTTGAAAGTTATTTGATGGAATTGTTATTACACTAAGTACAAGTTTCCTTAGCTGTCGCAGCTGGTGTGCACTAACTTAGAAACGGAAACGTTCCCATTTTACGACTAGAACAAATAGCAAAGTTGATTGGGGCATTTAGAGAAGGTTGTGAATTATACCCTGACTGACTTAAATTTTGACTAAGCTGACTGACAGTGAAAACATATTTTCCTTTCTTTCTGGGACAATTGGGGCTGAATTGTTTCCTTGTATTTTGGGGTTTGTTATAAGAAAATAATAAATATTAGATCTGTGAACATTAACTAAAGAACTTGGACCTTTACAGTAACACTGCTTAGATTTCGCCACAGCTGTGGAGGACGAATTTTTTTATCAGCTTGCAAGGCGCTAATGTAAACAATCGCGAGACTAAAAATAACAAGACCGTGCTGTGAGCAGCAACAGTAAAACAACATTGTTTAGGCTATAATTTGAACACAACTAAAAAAAAATACAACTTTAGGTTTCTGCTGGGTAACATTTAAATAAAGGTGACTAGTCCTTAGGCTACTTAGGTCTTAAATAAATGGAAAAAAGGTAAATACTAATCTTATCTGGGGAACATTCAAGCGTCAGAGCAGTTAGTGGGCCTTATTAGAAATTTTGCTTGGGAAATTACAGAATTGATCTCAAGCTGTGAAGTATTCTGTGTCTCCTTCCAGGATAAGGGGGAAGAGGTCAGGAAAGGTTTGATCCTAGAAATCTGATGGTTTTGTCACTCTGGTGGGTAAACAATTATAACAATACAGTGGTCCTGTGAGTTTGGAATTTTGCTTATGACAACCCATGCAATTTTAAATTTTCAGCTGAACCAGAATGCAAATCAGGCTGGTTCTCATTCTTTTTTGTTTTTTTTCTAGAATGGACTGACCACTTTGTCCACAGGGGAGGAGTCTGTTCGAGGTTCGACCCAAAAAGGTATGGACAAGTGGCTTGGGAGGTTACCTGTGCGTACCTGAGTTTGGGGGCTGCTTATATATTTTGGCTTATTTGGGGCTATGGTGAAGGGAATTCAAATTCTAACATTTTCTCTTAGACCTTACAAGGGAGGCTCGGAAGTGTGATCCCCTGTAGCTGCAAAAACACTCTGGGGACCCGTTTTCTTTAAAATAGTAATAAATAATGAAACGTAATGAGAACATGAAATGTTGGAATTTAATTGCTTGTTTCCAAATGAATGAGCATACTGAATTACTAATGTTGGACACTGTTCAGCCAATTGTTTTACTTTCTTGTAGTAAAAGCAAATCCAACAAAACGTAATTGTTCGTCAACAGTGACGTATCATTTTTCAAATTAAGAAAGCAAATAATATATAATCACTTGGTGTTTATGGGTTAAAATCTAATCCTGAACTATAGATTTCACAGTTAGTTTTGTTGTAGCTCTCTTGGCTTTTATCAAAGCCTAAATTATTCGAGGCCTGTTGTGAGAATTTTTCTGCGTAGCATTTTTTATAAAAGAAGATTTGAATGGCTTAATGTGGAAAAATTATGTTGATCATGTTAAAGGTTAAGTCTCTGTGTTAACTGAGATATGTATTGTCATGTTGAACCAACATGTGAGAAGCTCAAGGATCTCTCTGTGTCTTGGGTCACCAATTGTGAGATGTGTCTGCATGCTGACTGAAGGACGTGGAAACACTCCATTATCTCTTCTCATCCTTGTTAAATAATATTTCCAAAATAGGCTTTTTAATGCATTTGACATTCATTTAGTATCAGTGGTTTGCTCGGGATCTCAGGATTATAAATATGTCATCGCTCTATCTGAAAAACTAAACGCAACAGATCTAGGAAACTGCAATCTTATCAAGTGATCTTGGATAAAAATAGATCAAATAAAACAGAGAATATTCCAATTTGAAGCATAATGAATGGTGGATGATAATTATGATCTATTGGTGCACATGAGTCAGATTTAATGTTTAAACTAAACTATATTATCTTGAAAACTTGCTGTAGTTTTATTGGTGATAATATAATAATGATTAATTATCTAAACGTGACTCAGTGATTTACTGGAGAATAAATTCCTACATCAGTTTTGAAAACATATTTGCTGGAACACATTTGCAACAATCATTAATAATGATATTTCTCTGCAAGGTGCAAATATGAATAAACATTCTTTAGTCTATTTGATTTATTATGCTGGTTTTTCCAAAGCAATGCTTCAAATTAATGTGAGAGATGGAAATTACATTTACCTCATCAATCTAATATTTGAGTATTTTCTAACCTGAATCCATATAATATTTATAGCCCATTAAATGGGTGAGCTGTACTCAGTGAGTTACAGCTGTTAGAGTTGCGCTAATCAATAAAAGCCTCGGGGGGAAATAATGCACAAAGGTAAATGGTAATATAAAATTTGAACTATTGTAATTGATTAAAACTGGTTCGACCTAAAACTATAACTCTGTGTTCATGAGATAAGGGGCGGCCGCGTTTGGCCCGGGAACCTTAGCTTGAAAACTTTCTTTTAAAATTCTATGAGAAACGATGCAATTCAGCAATAAACTAGATGAATGATGATTTCTATGTTTAACTAATACTTTTGATAAACGTAGCCTACTCAGCAGTAAATAGAAATAACACGGAAAATGCACGGTTAAAATCGGACATTTTCATATTAAAACCAACTCCAGTTAATAGAAATCCGAGTGGCAGTATGAAAGTATTTCAGTCTTTTGAGTAATTTATAGTCCTATTAGTCCTTTCTTAATGTCTGTTATAGTCTGATCGATGTTCTTGTTCGTTTAGTGTTCTTTTTTTTTTTTCTTTTTTTTTCGTGTCCTGTTTGGCAGTGTGGAGCTCAGAATTGGTGTCTGAGTACCAAGTAGAAGCCCAACAGATTTACTTTCACAAGTGGAGCAGTACAGCTTTTGCTATAGTACTCCACTTGATTTATGTGTGAAAAATCTTTATTATGAATTGTTGGGGTTTT
Source organism: Valencia hispanica (assembly GCA_963556495.2). Classification (NCBI taxonomy): domain Eukaryota; kingdom Metazoa; phylum Chordata; class Actinopteri; order Cyprinodontiformes; family Valenciidae; genus Valencia; species Valencia hispanica. Next base: position 48,437,172 of record OY747713.1, on the reverse strand, counting down.
TATTTCCTGATGTTATGAACACGGAGACGGAAAATTAAGGAGAAGAAAGAAGGAAGATGAAGAAGAGAGGTAGGAAACAAAATGTCATGAGAGAGGGTGAGTTGAAAATACAAGAGAGGAAGGGGAACAAAGAAAACACAGGAAGACATTGAAGTCTGCCTCCATACCCACAGGACGGCAGAGAGAGGGGGAAAAACAAAACAAAACACGAAAAAGGAACATCGACAAAACCAACCAAACATTGTGAACTAAGAATTACACAACCACATCACACAAAAATAGATATAAAAATACAACAACAATGTCACAGAAAAACTCATGGTACCAATTAATCAAGCTCTAGTAATGATAACCTCAGCCCAAGAATATATCCTTAAACACCAGAGACCCCACATCTATGTGTGTGTGTTAGCATGCTGGTGCATATAAGGTTTCTCCATAAGAGTGTTCGATAGTTGGTGTGAGCAGACATCAATCCGTCTCCCAGGAATCGATGCAGACATGAAGGAGATCGGAGCAAAGACGTCCAAAGGACCGCCATAGCCCTAGGCGGACCCGGGCGGGGCCGACCGCATCCCCCAAGAGAGGAGCAAAGGAGAACCCCAGGGGAACATCCAGCGGCAACTATGCAGGGCCCGGGGGGCAGCAGTGACGAGCCCACGGGCTCCGCCGGCAACCGGCCGCGCCGGGGGAGCCGGGGCCCAGGGGCACCCCACCCCCCAGCAGGGACCCGACAAGGGACCGGCCGACGAGGGGCCCCCGGCACTGCAGGGGCCGCGGCCGGCCGCGGTGTGCACAGAACAGGTGATCAAACGAGCAGAGACGCCGGATCCGCATCCCGCCGAGCCACCGAGCAGGCACCACCCAACAATCCCAAACCTGGCACCTCTAAAAGAGGTGCCCCAACCAACCAAAGGAAGATATCGGCCCAGCGCATCGGCCGACCGACACACTGGCCCCCCCAGGTCCGGCCAGGCACGCACCAGGTCCGAACCAGATTGACCACCGGCACCCCGGCAGGCAGGGGCCCCCGTCACCGGCGGGGAGTGACGGAGGGGAAATAGGCCCCCCATTAAGTGTAAGGCCTGAGGTGCGCCAGGCGAGGGGGCAGACCAAGATCCAACCTGACAGGTAGACAAAGACATACAGACACAGTCATACGTTCCCTCCCTCTTAAACCCATACATTCTCACTGACTCACCAAGACACCCAAAAAAATGACACTGTACCCTCACTCACACACCCCATGCACACTTTATGCTCCCAGGTCCAGGTACCGATGCCCCAGTAGAGCCACCAGCCCCCGGACCCGGGAGGTGGACCCCCTACCTTCTAGGATGGAGACAAGCAGACCGCCAAGGGCCCCACAGTGGCAAAGCAGCCCGACAGCCCAGGACCCCGACCCCTGATGGCCCGTAGCGAACAGGGGTGTGAAAAGACCCCTAGCCTCCATCCTACCGCTCGAGTATGGTGTTGATGCGTGTTGTTATAATGTGCATTTAAAACAGAGGGGTGGGATGTGGGGGAGGCAGCCACACATCCCCCACCCCCACCCCTCAGTGTCTATATGTGGTTTAACAGTGGGCACCGGCACCAGAGGTGAAGCTGATTGTACCGCTCCCCCTCTGGATGCCGAAAAATGTGCCCACCCCAAAGTCCCTACATATGTGTCATGTGAAAATGTTATAAGTGGGAGTGTCTAAGTTGTATATTAAAATTGGGACCCAGGACACCACGGGACAGCGAGGAGGGAAGCCCCTCCTCGCACCCCAGTGATGTGCCCATGCCCCAAGACCCTATATGAGTGGTAAAGTGATGGAGCGGGTGGACAGAGGTGTCCAGGGATGGGGAGGGAAGGACTGGGAGACAAAATGTCTTCCCAGGGAGCCAGCTCCCCCACTGACCCCAATAGGCACCGCTGTTCACCGGGATCCACCAGGGGAGGGAGGCCATGGCACGTTCGACCCGGGGCCCACGGCCACAGCACCACAAAGCCCCACGGACCCCAAGGCAGTCCCCCCAGCCCCATCCCAGAAGGGGAACTAAACACAAAAGACACTAGGCACCCAGGTTGAGTTCGCCCAACCCTCCCGCACACCCCTCCCCCCCGTCCAAGTGCCCTCGTAGAGGGAGAGCACCTGTTGCTACACAACAGCAGCCTCCCCGCCAGCAAAGGAGGCCCCCGTAGCCCGAACCACGTCGACGTACCTGCCCAGACCAGGAGCAAACCGATGAGCCGGGCGGCCGACCCACCAGGCCGACATCCACCAGCCTCATTCTTTGTGGAGCGACCACTGTTGCTCAACGGCCCGGCAGGAGACCAAACCCAGCGCCCCACCCACCTGCCCTGCACGCCCACCACCCGGCCAGTCCACCTGCAAGTCCGACCGATCCCGGCCAATGCCCAACCCCAGCGCCCCACACAAAGACCAAGACCCAGGAGCCAAGTCCAGTGCAAAAAAGGACTGATCCGGCCCAGAAACGCCACCCAGCCGCCGCGACCAGCAGCCAGGCACCCCAACCAGCAAACAAGGCGAGACGCCATACAGGGACTGGCGATGACAATCGGCCCAGAGAAAAAGAGAGAGGCTGCTGCACATGCCGGCCGCGGCCGGCCACGACCCCCACAGCCAACAGAAACCCCACGCCGGCCGACCCCCAGCCAGGACCACAGCTAGGGGGAGCAGCGCCCCCGAGCCCCGAATCCCCAGGCCCACCCCAGACCCTACCCAGGCGCAGCACGGCCACCAGGCCAGTAACCCATGTCCGCCAGTGCAACCCCCCCAAGGCACCGCATTCAGCCGTCAGGAGTCACCACCCAAAGCCCAACCCCAGGCCGGCCACGACGTCCAGCGCCCCATCCGCCCAGTGATCCCACCCCCCGGGGTCCCCCCCAGACGCCTCCAACCCCAAAACCCCCACATCAGCAACAGTGTCCCAAACGACAAAACCAAGTGCCCCCCACCCCCACTAGGTGATGAAGCCGATCAAAGGAGCCCAGAGAGATTGATTAGATATGGAGCCAGAGGCCGTCTCAAGACCAATATGGTCCAACAAGAGATTTCTATACTGATTAATATTAAGAGCTTTTTTATAATTATATCAGGTGGACAGAACCAAAGCGCATGAACATAAGTATCTGGTATATTGCTTGTGCATTGTAAGCAGGTATTAGACGATGAAAAAACCCATCCTAAACATTCGTTGACCTGTATAGTGTACTCTATGAAGGATTTTGTATTGAATTAATTGCAAATTAGGATTTTTTGTTATTTTAAAGGTTCTTAAACATATCTGAGACCAGACGTTTTGGTCAAAGCTGGCTGATAAATCCACCTCCCATTTTGAAATAGGGATGGCTATTGATTCATCTAATGTAGATAAAGTTTTGTATATTTTAGACAGCAATTTGGGGGGGTTGAGATTAAGAAAATCTAAAACTCTTGCTGGAATTTGTGATTCAGCTGTATTGAGCCTAAATTTACCTTTAATAATAGATTTAATTTGTTGATATTCTAAGAATTTGTTTTTATCAGTTCCATATTGTGTAATTAATGTATTAAATGGGATAAAGTCTGTTCCTTCAAATATATGTTCCAGGTATTCAATTCCATTGCACCTCCAGACTGGGAAACTTATCATACATTTTTTTTGCAAGATGTCGGGGTTATTCCAGATGGGTGTGCGTCTGCATGGGATTATTGTGGACTCTGTCATTTTTAGAAACTCCCACCATGCTGTCAGAGAGGAGCTGATATTTATGCTTTTAAAGCATTCATATTGTTTTATATTTGAGCTAATAAATGGTAGGTCTGAAAGTTTTATCTTATTACATAGTGTCTGTTCTACGTCTATCCAGGACTCGTCTAGGTAGCTATGTTTTAACCATCTTGATATGTATTGCAGCCTGTTGGCTAAGAAATAATGATGGAAGTTTGGTAGATCTAGACCTCCTTTTTCTTTGGTCTTCTGCAGTGTTTTGAAGCTGATACGTGGGGGTTTATTTTTCCAAAGAAATTTAGAGATAGAGGAGTCCCGAGATCTAAACCAGTCTAGTGATGGTTTACTTGGGATCATTGAGAATAAATAGTTGATTCTGGGCAAAACCATCATTTTTATTGAAGCAACCCTTCCCATAAGTGATATGGGTAGAGATTTCCATCTAGCAAGATCATCTTCCACTTTTTTTAAAAGTGGGATGTAGTTTAGCGTTATTAAATCTGCCAGTCTTGGTGAGACATTGATACCTAAATAGGTAATATTCCCTGACTGCAGTTGTGTATTAGTTGGATTCTGGACAGAACAATTGATTGGAAGAACTGTAGATTTTAACCAATTTATAGAATAATCTGAAACATTTGAGTAAGAGTTTATCAACCCGATTACCTGAGAGAAAGAGGTTTGTGAATGCTGGAGAAAAAGTAATACATCATCTGCATAAAGACTGATTTTATGTTCTATGTTATTGCATTTTATGCCTTTAATATTGTGAGTTTGCCTGATCGCTGCAGCTAGTGGTTCAATAAAAATAGCGAACAGGGAGGGAGAGAGAGGACATCCCTGCCTGGTACCTCTCTGAAGATAAAACCTAGATGATGTTTGGTTATTTGTTCTGATACATGCTGTTGGTGAACTGTATAATATTTTCAACCAGTTTATAAAAGAATTTCCAAAGCCAAATTTATGTAAGGTTACAAATAAGAATTTCCAGTTAACTCTATCAAATGCTTTTTCTGCATCTAAAGATATATTAGTTTTAATGTTTTTACAGTTAGAAAAATCTATTAAATCTATTAATCTACGTGAATTTGTGGATGAATGTCTCCCATTAATAAAACCAGTTTGATCAGGATGTATTATAAGAGGGGTTACTTTCTCTATCCTTTTTGCGAGGGCTTTGCAGATTATTTTAAGATCAACATTAATGAGGGATATGGGACGATAGCTGGTAGGAAACAAAGGGTCTTTACCTGATTTTAGTAGAAGACTAATGTAGGCAGAATTCATATTTGGTGGGAGTCGGCCATTTTCCTTGGTTTCCTGCAGCATTCTGTGGAATGTTGGTGCCAGAATATTCCAGAATTCTTTATAGAACTCTGCTGGAAATCCATCTGGGCCTGGAGCCTTATTATTGGGCATGCCTTGGAGGGCCTCCTGGAGTTCAGCCGCTGTTAGTGGTGAATCCAGGGCCATCGCTTGACTTTCAGATAATTTAGGTAGTGTTATGTTAACAAAAGATTGTTCAATTTCATGATCCGATGGATTTATCTCTGGTGAGTATAAAGCCTTGTAAAATTCTTTAAATGTGTTGTTTATTCTTCCAGGATCATATACTGTATTCCCGGTCTGATCTTTAATAGCAGATATAGTTGTTTTTTCTTTATTAATTTTTAGCTGGTTAGCCAAAAATCTACCTGATTTATTACCTTGTTCAAAGATTTCTATCCTAAGTCTTTGAATTAAGAACTGGGTCTGTTTATTAATAATTTGATTTAATTCTAGCTTTGCTTTACGGATTTTGCCTAGTCTCTCCTCATCTAGAGAAGCTTCTAATGAATTAATAGTTTTTTCTAATTCCTGAATACGTTTTTTTTCCATTTTCTTTTTATTTGATGAGAATGAGATTATTTTACCTCTAATCACAGCTTTTCCTGCCTCCCAAAGAATGGATGGCGACGTACCAGGGAGGTCGTTATATTCCAAATATGAGGCCCACTCTTTTTCGAAATATTTAATAAATTCTTTATCCTTAAGTAAGGATATATTAAATCTCCAATTTTTGCTTTGAGGTGTTTCTGTTTTATTTACTAAAGTTAGAGAAACAGGAGCATGATCGCTAACAGCTATAGGGTGTATCTCAGTGTCTGAAATGTCAGTCAACAGTGAGCTGCTGACTAACAAATAATCCAGTCGAGAATATGAATGGTGGACATTTGAGAAGAAAGTATATTTTTTGTCATTGGGGTGAAGAGATCGCCATGCATCACAAAGTCCACAATTGCTCATGTACTGTTTGACTATATCTATAGATTTCCAGCTGCGCTGAGTCCCTGCTGTGCTGAGCCTGTCTATTTCTTCATTTAAACCAAAGTTGAGGTCGCCCCCAAGAAGAAGTGAGCAATCCATGTGTTCAAGGAGCACAGAGAAGAAGGAATGAAAGAATGAGGGGTCATCAACATTTGGACCATATATACTGACAATACATAACTTTTGGTTATGTATAGATAGTTTTACTATAATAAATCTACCCTCTGGATCTCAAACTGTATCTATTACTGTAAAATGTACATTTTTATTTATTAATATTGCTACTCCCCTTTGTCTGGAGTTATAGCATGCAGAAAACACATTAGGAAACTCAGGGGATTTAAGATCATCTGCAGTTGAGGTAGATTTATGGGTTTCTTGTAATAAGACGACATCTGCCTTCAATCTTTTAAGCTGGTTAAGAATCTTAACTCTTTTCTCTCTGGTGCCAGCTCCATGAATATTCCACGTGACAAACCTTAGAGTAGTCATAGTTTTGAGATAAAAGTTTTAAAGTCCATATCACCATAGAAACAGATAAACACAGGTGTATTATTAGTTTGTGCCTGGGGTTGCCTGATTGAAAATCCAAAAGCCGAGATATAAGAAAGAGGAAAAATAGAAGAAAGTTGTGAAGGTGTGAAGGGTGAGGGTGAGAGAGAAAGAAATAGTTATGTTGTGAAAAAATTCTGTGTGTGTGTGTGAGTGATAAAAGAAGGAAAAATGAGTGACAAAGACATTTGGTGATAGACATGTGAAGATGAGAAAAGAAAAAAGAGCCAGTATCCCAGTGCTTAGCCCTGGCCCCGCCCACATTGAGTGATGTAAACAACTTTACAGAGCTGTGCTAACATTAGATTATAGTTGACTGATAAAACAACTCTTATCTGACCAGTGTTACATGACTAATAAAGCCAAGGAGTACGCTGGGGGTCCCTGAACAGCTGCCCATTAATATACAGTTTATCTACCGCTACTGTAGCTCTGGTGCCTTCACTGATATATTTCTTCCTGATTGGGAACAAAACACGCCTTCTATCCAGGATTTCCTTCGGATATTGATCGTTAACGCTATAATTCGTTCCCCGCAGCTCTCTGCCCTGGCCTATGACCTGCTCTTTTTGCTTGTAATGCTCGAATTTAGCAACAATTGGTCGCGGCCGGCTGTTGTTGGGCTTCTTACCTCCGAGCCGGTGGACGCGGTGAAAAGTGATGTTTTTTACCGTGTCGCTTGGGAGCTTTAACTGATGTTGGAGAAAATCTCGGACGGTGGATTCAGCGTCGTCCTCAGCCTGTTCTGGGATCCCGGAAAAAACAAGATTGTCCCGCATTCCCCTGGCCTGTATATCCAAGATAGTTTCTTTCATCCTCTTACTTTCTCCGGACAGCTGCGTCATCCCCTCGGTGAGTTTCTTTACACTCTCCCTAAGCGTTTGGTTTTCTGCAGCAAGCGATGCTACCTGTTGTTGGCTGAACTCTAGAGATTCCCTTAGAGCTTGAAATTCTTTATGGAGAACCTCAACCAGGCCCAGTCGGGCGTCAAGGCTGGTGAGCTTCTTATCTATTGAGTCCAGGACATCGCTGTAGCTTTTCTCTGGAGAGATGGTGGAGGTGCTGGCCTCAGAACGAGTGCATTTTTGTGATGGTGTGCTTGTCGGCACAGCAGAGGTGGATTTCTGTGGCTTGCCCATAACAATGTTGTCAAAGCAATCGTCCAAGTAGCTTTCCAGGCTGTGCAAGGTTTCCTCGTCCAGTTTTTGTGGAGAAATACAAAATAATGGTTATTATTATTAAACGTTTGCTATATTTGGCTCAAATGTTATAGTTTGTTTTTACCCGAGTTTGTTTGTTTTACCAGTTTACCGCCATATTACTTACGCACAGCTCTCGCGAGATCTCAGCAGCAGCTCATCTCAGCTCACAAACCGCTGCTGGCACTTGTGAGAGAACACTTTTTCATTACAACAAAGAAAAACCCACATCCATGCTGCAAAATTCGTTCGTTTTGTTGTTCGTTTAGTGTTCAATGTGTTTGTAACCAGTCGGGCTACAAGCTACCAGTTCAGTCGACTCCTTGGGCTGGGGCTCGCCATCCAGTACTGGAAAAGGATTCGCTCTCATGCGCTTCTCCAGTTCACAACTCCGATCCAAACAGGAAAACCTGACCTAAGAGATAAGGTCAGAATAAAGTAGCTTAAAATAAGTACTACATGACTATAATACCCTTTTGCTACTGTTCAGATTCAATAAAAAAAATAAAACATGTTGTACAACAATACAGTTTTGAAAAATATACAATTACAGAATTACCACATGACAACCCAAATAAAATAGTTGGAATGTGGTAATAAAGTGATCATACTAGTTCAATTTGTCAAAGTGCATAGTCAATACACCTTTAAAATAACACAAAATACCTTTAAATTGCATTATAAATGGACATTGGCTTTTAGATTTAATAATATGTTACAAAAACACAGAACAGTTGCCATAAATAGCACTTGTAGCTTTCAAGTTATACTCTATAGCACTCAGGAATCAAGCTGACACTATAGCTTAACAGAAACTAGTTGCTTCTACCAAAACAAGTAGAATATAACACTTTTTACAAACAAAATACAAAACTATACATACTACCTTTTAGTGACATGAATGATTGAATAAACCATCCACAGATAATCACTTTGACTCGTAAAAATGCTTTTTTTCAGTATAATAACTAGCGGAATTTAGCATCAGAGCTAACGGAAACTAGCATGCTATGCTAGCGCAGTACATTGTGAATGGGACTCAGCACTGCTTGGCAACATGTGCTAACAGCTATGGGGTTTCTCTCAGGGCTTCCGTGGCACTCGGCACAATATCTTAAGAGTTTCACAAAGGATTTGTCACTAATTGAAATGTAATGATAATTCAGGTATCTTAACATTGGTTTGTGCTTACCAATCACCGAATGAATCATTAAAAGAATGCACATCAGACTAAACTGCTATTGGTTGTTCAGTGTGTCTGTGTAGATACAGATTTATCGTCATTTGACAACTTTTAAACTCTTTTTAGCATACTTCAACACATATTTATGAACTTATAATTTTATGTTTTTAAAAAAATATATATTTATTCCCACTGTAATTCTTAACCAAGTATTAATTTATAGTTAATCCTGTTTTTAAAACTGGGTTACACCATGTATTGGTTTATTTAAATAGCTAGTGCAACAGTAAAATAACATTTTCATCTGTGTACACCATTGAAGATCATGACAGCATTCACCATGCAACATCCAACATCTGCCTCAGTGCTGGTGACATTGTGGCTCTTGAGGATGAGCTTGAAGATGTTACAGAGGATAGGGGATGGGGATGGGAGGGTTAGATGCATCGGCTGTGCTCTCTGGTAGAATCAACTTCTTCTGAATATGTCTTAGTGATGTGGCAGCCGTCGATTGAGCCAGCCTGGATGATGCTCTGGACAGCACTACCCAAAGCACTCTGGAGACCATCCTGTATGATGTTCCACTCTTCAACCAGAAGAGTCCAGCCATAGGTCTCAGTTGCAGCACTCCATTCAGATCCAGCAAAACTGCCAAAGACTTCCTGTTTCTTCATTTTAAGTTTGAAGGATGGTCTAGGAAGAGGTCCTCCATCGTCCTCCATGGAAAACTATCAATAGCTACACAATTCCTTCTGTAAATATTTTTGATGTCTTACACATTTTTTCATTCATTAGTTATTTCTAATTGTTCCAAGAGCCTATTAACAATAAAACAGTTGATAAAATGAGTTAATGAGAATTACTAGTTGTTTCAATCAGTTTATTCATAACAAATAGCAAATAAGTAAATATCAAATGTGACAAGAAAAAATAAATTTAAACAGAAAACAGACTATACATCCTGTCCTTGTTCTCCTGGGCTCTCCTCTCATCAGCCTCCATTCACCGCCAGATTTACTAAACAGAGAAAATCACTGTTGACAAAAAGAACAGAAGCATTTAGGAAATGCACATTAATTAACTTGAGCAGTTTTTATCATAACCAAAATTATATCTTCATTACACATGTACATACAGTACCTTTCTTTCCATCGCCCCATTTGTTATTGGCCTGCAAGAGGATGACCTTCCCCTGCAGGTCCATCTTAACTAGGAGTGTGCTCATAACACAGACAGAAAATAAGTGAGGACGGAAACATAACAACTGTGTTAATCCGTGAATGCTAAACTATAGTTTTTGCAGCAGAACACATGGGGAACTATACTCTACTGAGATCCCAGGTTCTACAGTGTTTGAGGGTTAATATAAGTGTACTTGAGCATAAGGTGTGCAACTGGATTTATTCGTCTACCTACATGCTACGGTGACCTCTTTGCCCCAGTCAAGAGATTATAGTTTCTCTTAAAAGAAGCAATCATATCTTTGGCTCCTAAATTATCTGGAAAAAAAAAGCTTAATTAGCAAAAATCTAACTTATAAGTGCCAACACATGAAAAACCATGGGAGCACCATATGGGAGAGCGGCTGCCTGTCTTAAAGTCCTCATTCAGAACCAGTCTATTTAAAAATTACTTTTAAACTCATACCGAATTGTTTCTGAATTGTTATTTTGTTTTTTAACCATACAGAACAGCTCAGAAAAGAAACTTCTTATGAGCTAATACCGGTGTCATGCAAAGGTAGTTATCCCCGTAGGTAATTGACCTCAGTGAAGCTGTCCCCCCCACCCACTTGAAAAGTAAAATCTAATAGGCGGAGCGGTTAATGCTTCGTTTGTGCAGATTTGTGCAGGTAAAATTATCGTTTGTGCTGCTTTGGTTTTTGAGATATGAAACTTTATTTTATAGGTCATTCAAAGGTCACCATCCCCCCAGACAGCTCCAAAACGGACCAAAATAGACTACTTTTTTAGTGCTTCGTTTGTGCTGATTTGTGCAGGTAAAATTAACGTTTGTGCTGCTTTGGTTTTTGAGATATAACAAGTTTTATTTTTGCGTGGTGACGTCACCGTCCCCCCAGACTGCTCCAAAACGGACCAAAATAGTCTACTTTTTTAGTGCTTCGTTTGTGCTGATTTGTGCAGGTAAAATTAACGTTTGTGCTGCTTTGGTTTTTGAGCTATAACAAGTTTTATTTTTGCGTGGTGACGTCACCGTCCCCCCAGACTGCTCCAAAACGGACCAAAATAGTCTACTTTTTTAGTGCTTCGTTTGTGCTGATTTGTGCAGGTAAAATTAACGTTTGTGCTGCTTTGGTTTTTGAGCTATAACAAGTTTTATTTTTGCGTGGTGATGTCACCGTCCCCCCAGACAGCTCCAAAACGGACCAAAATAGTCTACTTTTTTAGTGCTTCGTTTGTGCTGATTTGTGCAGGTAAAATTAACGTTTGTGCTGCTTTGGTTTTTGTGAGATATAACAAGTTTTATTTTTGCGTGATGACGTCACCGTCCCGCCAGACAGCTCCAAAACGGACCAAAATAGACTACTTTTTTAGTGCTTCGTTTGTGCTGATTTGATCAGTTAAAATTATCGTTTGTGTTGCTACGGTTTCTGATATATTCAAAAAGTAATTTACAGCCTAAACCATAATAACACTGCTGTTTGTGGTTCTGTGGTTTTAAACACAGCTGTAGAACTCTGTTATGTAAACATCCACTTTTCTTGTGCTTGCTGAGGTATTAGTTTTTATGAATGTTTTGTATGTTTCAGAACATAAACAGGTTCATAAGGTGGTGGTTATTAAACCAGAGCTGAAACGAACACAAGATAGACTAATATTTGCATTTGATTCTCTTAAAACTGGCATCACAGGTGAAGTGATTGAAGTGAACCTACATTGTTTTTTCAGTCAGTTTGTATGATTTTGCTTTTAACCATACAAGTTTATTATTATTACTGTCCAGCAGCCTCGCTTCTGTCAGTGTGCCCCAGGGAAGCTGTGGCTATCATCCAAAAGTTTGCCATCAGTGTGTGAATGTGTGCGTGAATGGGTGAATGACTGAATATAGCCTACTGTAAAGTGCCTTGGGGTCCTCAAAGACTAGATAAAGCGCTACAGAAATGAAGGCCATTTACTATTGCTGTCTTAGAGAAAATGTATGTTTGCTTATATGTTACTTTCGAATTTTAAGTGTTACTTTGAGAATGTTTGTTGAGTGCCACCTACATGTGGAAAGGGGGATATTCTACAGCATTTAGGCCAGGGGTCTAAAATGCAGATTTTTAGATTTTAGGCTGTAGTGCAACCTATGGCTCTTTAGCCCCTCCACTGTGGCTCTTATGAAACCTAAAAAAATGTGTTATTAGGAAGACAACAATAAGGAATTCTGTTTGTGGTTTATGTTTTTATGAAATGTCTGCATTGAATATCTAAAACACAAGCACCAAGATTGTAAAAGGCTTTTAGAAGTAATTCAATCTTTCTCAGCTACAAACTATGTGCTGTAAATTTCAAGTTGGTTACCTATCTGTTGTAATTTTACATTTTTAAGAAAAAGGCTCACTTAACTGGATTCATTTTCCAAAATAGTGTTTTCCCATTGTAAATGTTAGATTATTCATTTTCTTATAAAAGTAATTCCAAAAATAACAATAATTTTTGTTATTTCCATATCTTTCAAAATACAACAAATTGTTTAGTACATCTTTATGAATTCTAGCTTCTTTTTTTGCAACTCTAGACAACTGAAAAGTTGGCTGACCCGTGACTTTGCTCATGAGATCAACACATAATAAATACTACAAATTTATTGAAAGAAAAATGTTACCTTCAAGAGGATACAGGTGACGTTGACTGGGTTTGAAAAGCAAATATACCTTACTGAAAAAGAAAAGAGTGCAAAAGTGACTTCTCATTTGAAAAATAACTTTATATGAAAGACTGAACATGCTGATAACACAACTTAGCCATATGAACACATGTAACAGTAATAAAACAAAAGACAGAATACAAGCAATGCTCATTATACTGTGTATAACACAGCATGGGGTAGTAACTTTTGGTTTTCAGATGCCGTGTTCCCTCCATTTGCCAGGTCATCGTAGAACTCCCAGACACATGGAGCTCTCCTGCAGTAGGCAGTGTAGTGCCCCAAACCACCACTGGACAAGCTTCCTTGGAAAGCAATCAATGTCCTCAAAGTGAAAGTCTTGCCTTGGAGAACCAGATCGGCAGGACATTCATTCAAGGAAACCTCTTTTTTGTTTGCAAGGTCAGTATCGATCCATACTATATCTCCAATCTTGTAGCTGTGAGTAACTGTCCCTGCACAGAGTTCCTTTCCTGAGGTGCTGTCTTCTGTTTTGAAATCTGGTGGACATAGAGATGCATTGGAGATTGGCCTGAGGCAGGGAGACTCAGGTAGGCTGAGTCCTGCTTCCACAGCAGTGCCAAGATGAGCCATACAAGAACCTTTGAGGACAGAAATGGCAGGAGAAACAAGAGGCACTTCCCTCGTCATCCCTTTACTGAGATAGCAGTATTGTGAAGAGCAATATTTGGTGAAACAAACACTTGAAATGTTCCTCATTGTCTTTTCAATGACAGTGGAGATGTTGCACTGAGCATCAATTTGGAGGGCACCAGACCTCAATTGGACTGCTTCACACATTGCACTAAGCAACTCTGCCCTCCTCTTGTAGGTTTGTTGGGTCACACCATCTGTGGCAATGGCTTTCACCAACTGCAAGACTGGGTTTTCGCTGTCTTTCATAACAGCATTTTGAAATGCTGAGGTGTCGCAGAAGGCACAACATAAGCACTGAACTAATGCGTCAAATCCACAGGTATTGATTACAGAAATTGGTGATTCCCCAAATCTAATAGGCTGCTGAAGGCTTCCATTTTTTAATAATCCCAACTTCACTCTTTTGGCCCCAAAAGATTCATCTGCATTGAGCCACTCAGTACAAGGAGAGAGGTAGGAGGTCCTCTTCCTTTTTTTGGGTGGAACAGCTTGGCCCCTCCAGTTCTCAACGGCATCTTCATCAAGTAGATTAACATTTGCATTAGATCCCACAAATTGTTGAGCATCCATTTTTATTTTCTCTTCTGCACTGTGAGTAGTCATGGATCCTGGATTAATATCTGTCACTGTCAGTGAGTCCACTGTTGCCTCATCTTTGTTATTTTCTTGTGCAGAACAAATCCGCATATTTCCTTCGATGAAGGAAAGATGACGAGCAATGAAGCGGTCAGCTCGGATAGGCAAGTTTTCATGTTTAAAAAGGCCATGTTTTATGTTTTTGAACTCCGCTTCAACAGTGGCTGAGCTTGCTGTGATGCTGGTGCTTTTGAAGAGAGGGACCATTATTCCTGTCCAGAGTGGCAAGTAACTTGCTAGTCTTATTATATGTGGAATAATCTCAGGAAGGAAGTGAATATTATCTCTATCCCCGTCAGCTGAAGCAAGTGACCTGCTCTCCTCACATATTTCTGTTATCCACTGTCTTATTTCAGTCTGGATCTCGTCAACCGATTCCACTTTGTCACTTTCCTCTATCTCTTCATCTGGAACGATGATGGAGTCATCAGCAATTTGCGCTTTCAGATATTTTTTGCACCTTTCAGATGCAAGAGGGGCTCCAGAACTGTCCTCACCTTCTGCTTCACTGAGTGCCACAACAGTGATAGCACGTAAGAGCTCTTTTGCATGGTCCAAGCACTGTGACTGAAGAAGTTTTGCTAGTGACCTGACAAAGAAATCTTTAACACGGTGTGTCTTCTTCAGGCAATCCCACTGGCATATCATCTTGATGCAGTGTGCAACATCCACTCTGATAAAACAAGGAGGAAGTTTAGCAGATCGGGTTCCAAGAAGGACATGAAAGCATTCATTAATGTAGGACTTCAGATCAGGGTGAGGAGTAAAATCCCTGACCAGAGCACCAAGAATAGCCAGAGAAAAATCACTCACAGCTTCCTTTGGCACAGGTGCACCCGAACGAATCCATTCTGTCAACCAGTTTACGATGGCATTAATATCGTGTTTTTCCGACAGCATTTGCACTACTGGGACACTGGGGCAATTTTTTGCTTTCAGAACGCCTTGATAAAGAAAGACATGACCAGATCTGCCATTTGGTCTTTGCAGTTTTTTAACAACTGAGCCAGTTGCATCAAAGCACACAGTTGGTGGAGATTTTTTGGACAATGTTTTGTAGACATGCAACTGAGTTTGACTCCAGTAGTGACAGAAAAACCTGTCCAGTCCAATATCTCGGATGCTACCACAGTGAGGTACGCTATATTTTAATAACTGCAAAGATGCAATGATATCTTTGTCCCCTAATTCCAAATCTTTCCTCTCTTGTTTAGCCTTTCGCAGGGTGGCCACATTTGGAAAGTGGCTTGGCTCAGGATCTCCAACATCCACCAGTTCTGCTGCCTTTGCTGACCTCCATACAGCTCTTTGGAAATCTCCTCACGCAAGTTTCCAGACATAAACCGCTTGGAACGGCCAGTGTGAAGGGAGATGTCTGTATTTCTAATGTAACATTGGAGCACCATCTGGCTATTAATTGCTGGCTCTGTGTCACATGACATTTCCAACTGGGCACGACACTCCTTACAGTGGCCTCTAATGTCCAAATAATTATTGGTGGCGGTTGGATGGATCTTCGCTCTTCGGAACACAAGTGTGCAGGTGTTTTTTACCTTCTTCCAGATAATATCGTTCAAGATATGAGTCCAAGTCCCAGGTTTCAAAATTGTATATTCTTTTTTGAGAAGGAGAAAACTTGTCTTTATATTCAACCTTTTCAGGAATGAACTTCACCCAGTCTTCAAAAGGTACCTAAAGCTGAAAGGCCTGACAGTTTTCTTGTCCAGAAGAAATGCCACTGGAGTCTACCTCTGTTTCAACATCACTTTCCTGATCACTGATTTCCAAAACTGACCAAATGTTATGTCTATTCAGCTTCACAAAAGTGTACAGGGCCTTTGCTGACATATTGTTTTCTAGCTGATGACTCATCTCTAAATCATCTAAATCAGAATTAAAAGAAACTATGATTAGGATGGATCAAATGATGACTTCTGACCTATGGTATATAATCAGCATGGAGATAAAAACTTAATTCTCCAACCTACACATAGGAATTTTTAGTGCAGTAGCACATAGGGCTACTTAAATTGCATTGTTAATATTATTCTGTGTCTGAATGTTGTTTTATACATTAACATGTATTGTACAGCACTTTGGTCCAGTGTACTGGTTGTTTTTTAGTGCTTTATTAAATGTTTTTCTTTGAATCTGCAAATAAAAGTAACCGTTTTTAAAAATGTTAATAAATAAAAAAATCACTCTTTCTGGCTTGATTCAGTGAATTTTACGATGTGTACTACACCGTGTGTTTGCTCAATATCTAAAAACATGTATACTATACCATGTATTAACTCAGTATCTAAAGTTTAATTGAAATATACTCTCACCTTGTTCAAAAAATACAAAGGGTTGTAAAAAAAAAACTACTTGAAATACCTTTCCTGCCAAACTATTATTTGATGCAAAGACTGCTAGCTTGTTCGTTTGTTGTAAAAATGATGGCAATGCAGATTGTTCTGTTTATTTCAATAAAGATTATATTTGAATAGGAAAGATCCACTTTAACATATCTCTAGCATGTCTCATGTGTTCAGCAGGGAGATGTGTGGGACAGTGGTTAAGACAGGTGCAGCAGGTGCAGAGCCTACAACCTCTGTCAAGGGTTCGCCTCCTCGATGTGCATGTTTTTTTTTCTTTTTTTTTATGAACTAGAATCTTGAATTTATAAAAGGAACATAATTGAACAAGTAAAATTTATTAATGTACATGTGCAACAAATTTAGATCATAAAAACATAAGGAGACAAGGTTTTCTTGCAGAACTTTATTCAATTCAATTCAACAAATTCAAAAATACTTTATTGATCCCAGAAGGAAATCAAGTTATTGAACACATTTATACACAAAAGGCACACGACCATTTGAAAAACATTTTCAAGTGTATATCTCAAACGGTAGCAGCACAAACGTTAATTTTACCTGCACAAATCAGCACAAACGAAGCACTAAAAAAGTAGACTATTTTGGTCCGTTTTGGAGCTGTCTGGGGGGATGGTGACCTTTGAATGACCTATAAAATAAAGTTTAATATCTCAAAAACCAAAGCAGCACAAACGATAATTTTACCTGCACAAATCTGCACAAACGAAGCACTAAGTGGGTGGGGGGACAGCTTCACTGAGGTCAGAAATTGTATCCCCCTGCGTCGGGAGCGCGCACCTAGAAGGAAGCGCTGTTCCACTCAGTGTTGCCAATTTAGCGACTTTGTCGCTATTTCTAACGACTTTTCGGACCCCCTTAACGACTTTTTTTTCTCCAAAAAGCGCCTAGCGACATTTCTAACCACTCTCAGCTACTTTCTGTGAAACTTTGTCGCCGATATTTCCTGCAGTTTAGAGACCCAGCTTGCTCCTTCGCAAAGGGAATGATCTGCGCATGTGTATGCTGCATGATCAGACTATGTCGACTGACCAATCATAAACCTTTTTCGGTTCATTTCACCGCACTCACGGTAGTTAATGTTAATTCAAAAGTAAAAAATAAATCTGCATGTATATAAGAGCGATCTTTCAACGGGAATTAAGGCAGAAGCTTGTGTGTACTGCATCGGCATCTCACACAAGGAACTTTCGAAATGTATGGTGAGTTCAAAAACGTAGGACATTTAAAACTTATGACAAAAAAAACCCCCACTGAAAATAATACCATAAGCAATAAACTTCTGTTTAATGGCGGTTGGCAATAAACATTTGATGCATGCTAAATATGCCCTACTTATTTTTACAAAATACTAAAGAACAAACAACTATATTACTTTCTATTAATTTCGTCTTCTTGAGATATCTCAGCAAAAAATGTTTTTACAGAACTTTAAATTTTGTTTAAAAGGTCTTTGATGTCCAGTTGCAATTTGATATCTTGTAAATTTTGTACCAGTTTTCTCAACATTATACTTCAGGCAAAATAATAGAACATGTTCCACAGTCTCTTCTTGAAGACAAAAGTCACATTTCCCTGTAGCATGTTTCCCCAGTTTAAATAATGTATTGTTTAACCCTGCATGACAAAATCCTAATCTAAATATAATTATTTCCTCCTTTCTGTTTCATTCGTCATCACGTGATGACATCATCATTATGCAAATTAGCGTATGACGTCATCTGGTGACATCTAGCGACTTTCTGGGGCAACTTCAGCTACTTTCTGTTAGACAGTGGGCAACACTGGTTCCACTTGACTCCGCCACAATCACAACCAACAACACGTTGAACTAGTGATATTTTGTCTTTGAATAAGTGAAAACCAAGTGTCTTTACTTCATCCCTCTGTTTGTTGGTTACCACAGAAATAAATAGATTTATTTTTCTAACGTGGTGTCGCATGGTCGGCTTAATAAGAAAACGGTCATGTCTGTGTAAACTCGATTCATATAAAAATTACACTAAATATAAATTGTTCTCGGCAAGTAAACGACTCTTTCACAATCTCCTATAAAAATACTATTTTCTTTCATTGTTTTAAGTCGCCCAAAGTTCTGTCTGCTAGAAACAAAAATCCACCTTCCTGAGTTCAACACTGAATAACGCAGTTTATTTTAGTGTTATAATAAATAATTATAACAAAGTAAAAGAGAATCAGAATCGGGAAGGTTTTATTGCCAAATATGTGAACAGATTCACAACATTAGGATATTGCTGCGGTTGAAAAGACAAATGGCTTGTAGAACATCATTTATATTCTCAAACATTAATAGAAAACGTTTTAGTGATGTAAAAGCCTTCCAACCTGTTTCTGCTTACTATTTTTTGCATGTTCCAACAGTTTTTGATATTTCTCTTTGGTGGGTGAAGACAAATAATTCAGGCTGGAAGTCCTCCTTGTCAAAATTGCAAGGTATAAATTATATCAGGGATTATAATACTGTCCACCAGAATCTGTATCCCCCAGGTAACTTTTTTATTCCTTGGCCAAACCTTTTTAAATCCACAGAATTAAATGTTCATAATCCAAGGTAGAAATATATTAAACCACTTGAAGATGGGATACTCACAGCCCTTTTTAGGCGGGGGATACAAATTACTTTTTTGTTTGGGTTTTGACTATTTGCTATTTTAAAATGCATGAAGTGAGAGAGAGATGAAGGTTTTGGTAATAGTACCGGCAAGAATTTAAAACTACTTTCACCCCTGCATGTAAGGTTTTAGCTAAAATCTGCAGTTAGGCTATAGTTTGTTTACATGACAAACTATATGCCACTTATGTATAACCGCATTTAAATAGAAGCAAGAAAAAATGTGCTGGTAAATCATCAAAATACACTCTAAACACAAGCAACTTATTGCGTATAACCAGGGCCGCCGCTGTCCATACGCAAAGTATGCAGAGGTAGGGCCCCAAGTACCTGGCAGGGGCCTCCAAAAAGGGTTTCCAAAGAAATGTCATGAAAATTATTGCATTAGCCTATTGCATATAATACATAAATTAGTCATAACATGCCCAACGTTTTTTTTTCTTAATTGTGTAACCTATCACTCACAATTAGGGCATATTAAATGTTTTTGTCTAATTTATGTAAAGAGCCCCCCCCCCAGCCTCCATGACTCTAATGGTACAGCCCTCAAAACGTTTTGCATCCAAAGGTTTTCCAGGCTACTCTGTTGTTGAATGGCTAATGATGTCAGGTTAGAAGAGAAAACACGACTCTGGAGCTGAAAAAACAAAGAGCTGACGCCCGTGCATATTTTGCTGGTAAGTTCATGTTTTTATAGGCTGTCTAGGATGTAACCCACATCACCCTCAAGGGTTCACAAATAAAAAACAATAACTACAGGAAATGACAATAAGTAGGCTTAGATAAATACTAATGTTTGTGACAGTTCATATGGTTAATTGTTTGTTTTAGAAGTGTGTTAAAGATGATAGTAAGTACGTGAAGCACCCCCCCCCGCAGCAGCAGGTGAGTGAGAGACAAACGGGAGGAGAAGCGGTTTGAAGCTAAAGCTAAACACGGAGTTTAAACTTGACTTCAGCGGGTAAAAGCATATGACATGGTGTGGAAGGAGGGATTGTTAATAAAACTGAAAAAATTAGGATTAGGAGGAAGAATGTATAACTGGATTAAAGATTTTCTGAGCGAGCGAAGTATTCAAGTTAAAATAGGAAGTACACTTTCTAGGGGGTGTAAAGTAGAAAATGGCACTCCTCAAGGAAGTGTCATTAGCCCAATATTATTTTCTATTATGATAGATGATGTGTTTCAGAATGTGGGTAATGGGTTTGGTAAGGCATTATTTGCAGATGATGGCGCATTGTGGAAGAAAGGAAAAAATATAAAATATGTACAAAAGAAAATGCAGGAAGCAATTAAAATAGTGGAAAACTGGTCATATGAATGGGGTGTCAAATTTTCAGTGGTAAAAACTAAAAGTATGGTGTTTACAAAAAGCAAGAAAGTAATGGAGAATTTAACATTATACGGAAAAGACTTGGCGCAAGTAAATAATTTTAAATATTTAGGAGTTATATTTGATAAAAAATTAGTATGGAAAGATAATATAAATAAAATAGAGGAAAGATGTAAAAAAGTAATAAATATAATGAGATGTGTGAGAGGATATGAGTGGGGGGCTAGTGCTCAGGCATTAAAATATATGTACAGTGCAATGATAAGATCAGTGATAGATTATGGGAGTATAGTCTATAGTTCAGCATCTAAAACAATAATGAAAAGGATTGAAATCATACAAAGCCAAGCATTAAGAGTGTGTTGTGGAGCGATAAAAACTACATCTATTGTAGCAATACAGGTAGAAATGGGGGATATGCCAATTCAGCTTAGAATAAAACAGCTAGCTTTAAATTATTGGGCAAGTATACAAGGGTGTGAAGACAATGAACATATAGCAAAAAGGGCACTGAGTGCATGTTGGGAAAATGAGAAAATAAAGAAGGAATATGGTAGCTGGAAAGTGTAAAAATGGGCAAAAGAGAGTAAAATCCAAGATAAAGTACAAATTAAAAAGTTTTTATATACAGTTAATCCAAAATGGATATTTCCAGAAGTGTGTGTTGATTTTAGTATTTATGAAAAAATAAGAGGAAGTGGAGGAAAAGGAAACTGGGATAAAATTACAGAAGATAGATTAAATATATATGAGTCATTTTTGCATTTATTTACAGATGGATTAAAGGACATAATAGGGGGGAAAACAGGTTTTGCATTTGTAATACCACAAATAGGATTAGTAGTTAGGGAAAGAACTTCAGATCATTTATCTGTTTATACAGTGGAGATGTTAGCCATATCATTTAGTCTGCAATGGATGGAACAAAATAGAATTAAAAAAGGAATTATATGTACTGATTCATTATGTGTATTAGTGTCAATTAAATTAATGTCTACTAAAAGTCGAATAGATATATTGTATGAAATTTATGAAACCATTTTTAGATTAAGGAAATTGGGAACAGAAGTTAAACTTTTATGGGTACCAGCACATAGGGAAGTAGAAGGAAATGAAATGGCAGATTATTATGCAAAAAAGGCAATAAGAGAGGGAGAAATAACAAATATTGCATATAGTGTTGCTGAAATGAATTCTATTATTAAAACATGCATAATGGAAGAGTGGCAAAGCATGTGGGAAAAAGAAGAGAAAGGAAGACATTTATTTCAAATCCAAGGGAAAGTAGGAAAATGGAAAAATGTAAGAATGAATAATAAAGTGCAAAGTATAATATCACGATTAAGAATGGGACATACTGGGCTTAATAGCACTATGTATTTGATAGGGAAGCACCCTACAGGCTTGTGTGGATGTGGGGTAGAGAGAGAAACAGTGGAACATGTTTTATGTAATTGTATAAAATATGAGGAAAGTAGAAGAAAACTCAGGGACAAATTAAAAAACATAGGAGGTGGAGGGATAAATGTAAAGAATTTGTTAGATGGTGAAGAAAGGAAATATAAATTGGTGATTGAGTATTTAAAACAAAGCGGTTTATTGAATCGAATTTAGTTGTTTTTTTTACGCTCTTACTCCGACTCACACTCCAGCATAGTAGGTGGCGGAAATGCACCTAGACGTTAGATGCCACCCGCCAATAAACAAGAAGAAGAAGAAGAAGAAGAAGAAGAAGAAGAAGAAGATTTGATTTTAAAACACCATTTATTTACAGTATTACTATACAGTCAAGAAGAAACCACCATCATATTAAAAAGCTACCCAATTCTAGCTTTCCATTTAAAACTCCGCAAAGAACTCCCTGTTCAGACCACTGTTGTTCAAAACTATCCAAGTCTTGACATATAGAGAAATACGCAAATTCTAATTTTAGTCTGGCTCTGACATTTATTTTCCACAGTGTTACCACATCATAGGCTTGTTCTTTTTGTAATTTATCTCTTCGAGACAAATATATAGCCAACTTGGCTTCACCTATTAAAAAGTTTAAAACCTTGTTCCTGATCTTGTATTTTTTGTTCTTCCTTACCCCACAGATAAAAACAGTTGTTGAAAAAATCATATTAAAAGAGCTAAAAATCGACCTAAGAATTTTAAAAAGAGGATCAAGCCTCTTGCACTCAGTAAAAACATGGAAAACACTCTCAAATAAATTACAAAAAGGGCAAGCGTTAGATACATTTGCATTAAACTTAGATAAAAAAGAATTGGTAGCGATTACACCATGTAGAATCCTCCATTGTAAGTCCCCAGTCCTCTTCTTTAGTGGAGGACAATACAATGTTGACCACTGTGGATCGCACTCTCCAAGTCTATTTGCCCACACTGTAGCGGTTCTACCTCTCAGGTTCTCCTTGTTGATGATTTTCACACAGTTTTTATACAATGTTTGTTTGTCTGCACCTTGAAAAGACAACTTTTCTTCAGAGTTAGTCCACAACAAGGGTCCATCACTGTCCACAAAAGGAAGAGTTAGAAACAGGTCCGGAGGGTCATCAGACGGGTCTGGTGTTAGACCACCTTTATCCATCCTCCTCATAAGAGCCCACTCCTTCTCAGATATTTTCTTTCTCCAAAGATCCAACGCCATCTGGATTAAACGGACAGAGCTGACTTTCAGAGCTGAGGCCAGACTGGCAGCGTCTGAAAGCGTGGTGCCAGCCACCTGCACAAGTCTTTTTAGATTTACTATCCCAGAATGATACAGTGCTCTTAATAATCCAGGCAGAGGCTGATTGGATACATCAAATCTTGCACCGTCGATCAGAGGCTCTTCTAATAACCAATATAAAGATTTGTGCTCGCCTCCAGTCCACTTAAATAGAGCACATACTTTAAAAAGACCTTGATAGAAGACAGGTAATGTTTGTAAAAACTGTGATTTAAAACCCGTTAAAAACCATGCAAAATCCAGATTCAAACCTCCCAACCGCCTCAAAATGCAACAGGTCACACTTCTCCATATCAAATCAGGAGGACCAAATAAAAACCGTTTCACAAATTGCAACCTGAAGGTGGCCACTCTACTAGCTAGGTGAACCAGGCCCTGGCCCCCCTCCTCTCTGGGTAAAAACAGGACAGCCTGTGGTACCCAGTGAAACTTGTCCCAGAAAAAATTTATCATTAGCTTCTGTATTACTGCTAACAGATCACAGGGTGGTTCTAAGCACACCAGCCGATGCCACAGCTGGGAGGCAACCAGGTTGTTTATAACCAGGACTCTTCCCCGGTATGACAGCTGTGGATGAATCCACCGCCACTTTGCTATCTTATCAGTTATCTTTTCAAGGATTCCTTCCCAGTTTTTCTTTATTATATTTTCGTTGCCTAGGTATACACCCAAATATTTCAGGCCATCTCTCTTCCATTGTAACCGTTGAGGTAGTATAGGGGGACAACCTCCCCACTCTCCAATTAAAAGAGCATCACTTTTGCCCCAATTTACTTTTGCAGAAGATATTGTTTCAATCTTACTGATAACATTAGTCAGAATTTTTATATCAGATTGATTCTTAATAAACACAATAACATCGTCAGCGTATGCCGATAGAAATAACTTGTCGGTGCAACCGGGCAACGTTAAACCACCCATAGTTGACCTGAGTTTGCAGAGGAGGGGTTCCAGGGAAAGCGCATAGAGCATCCCAGACAGAGCACAGCCCTGCTTAACACCTCTATGCACCTTAAAAGGAGCACACAGACTGCCATTAATCTTCAGTACACTCTCAATGTCACTATACAACACCTTGATCATAGCTATGAAACCAGCATTGAACCCAAAACCTTCCAAGGTTTCCCATAAAAAGTTGTGTTCAACACGGTCAAAAGCCTTTTCTTGATCTAATGAGATCAGGCCGACATCGGCATCCAATGAACCAGAGACGTCCAAAATATCTCGAATAAGGTAGATGTTATCTACCATGGACCTGCCTGACACACAGTACGTCTGGTCACGATGGATAACCTCCTCCATCGCACCCCGCAGCCTCAAGGCCAAGGCTTTCGACAGAATCTTGTAGTCTGTGCATAGAAGAGACACAGGACGCCAGTTCTTTATATCCTGCAGATTCCCTTTCTTCGGTAGAAGAGCGATGACAGCTCTACGGCATGATATCGGCAGGACACCACACCTGAGGCACTCATTGAAAACCTCAAGCAGGTCATTAGAAAAAATGTCCCAATATGCTTTATAAAACTCCACTGTCAATCCATCAATGCCAGGAGCTTTCTGTCCTTGCATTGTCTTCAATGCAGCACCAAGTTCAGCTGCTGACAGAGGTTCAGCCAGCATGGCATTCACTCCATCCGAAACTTTCGGCAGTCCAGTTAAAAAATCTTTTAGCGTATCTCCATTATCCGTCTGTTCGCTCTTATACAGAGAGGCATAAAAGCTGGCTGCCCTTTGCCTTATAGCAGCAGGTTCAGTTAATTCAAGTCCATCTTCTGACAGCAGGGAATGAATTATTTTCTTCTGTCCGTGCTTCTTCTCGAGACCAAAAAAATAACTGGAGGAAGCGTCCATCTGGGAAATGTTTTTTACCCTAGAACGAACCAGAGCACCCTGTACTTTTGTATCAAGCAGGTTAGCCAAGGTGGCCCTTTTAGTCTTCAGGGCTTCAAAATGCCCTTGATTTCCTGTGGTCTCACATAATCGCTCACACTCCACTATATCAATCTCCAGATCGCTAACAGATCTGGTGATGTCGCGTGTGACACTAAGACTGTACTGTTGACAAAGCTGCCTGATTTTTACCTTCCCATGATCCCACCACTGTCTCAGAGATAAAAAATCATCTTTTCTCTGCCTAAAACTAGTCCAATAGAAATCTAAAACCTCTTTAAAAACCTTATCGGCAGTCATATTAAAGTTAAAATGCCAATATGCGCTCTTCGGAGATACATGCAACTTAGAGACTGTGCATTGAACCAAAGCGTGATCGGTAAAACCAACAGGTAAAATTTTACATTCACTAAAAACATTAAAATGATGTGAAAAAACATAAAATCGATCCAACCGAGCTAAAGAGATTCTACCTTCATTGTGGTGGGACCATGTATACTGTCTGCAGTCAGTGTGCATCCTTCTCCACACGTCCACCAGGCTATGGTTGCAGATCAACCGCTTCAGGATGCGTGCTGACGGCAAATGAGGCTCTATATGGTTCCGATCCAGACTCTCGTTTACCGTGCAATTGAAATCACCCCCCAGAAATAAATAATCTGTGACATTAATATTTTTCATTTTCTCATTTACAATATCAAAAAATTTTACCCTGTCAGCTCCTACATTAGGAGCATAAATATTTAAAACAACGATTGTAAAAAGGTCAAATTTTGCTGTTACAGCCAGAGCTCTTCCTTTAACAAAGGATTCAACCTTCACCGAGTTTGGTGAAAAGGTCTCAGAAAATAAAACCCCCACTCCCGCACTTGCCGATGACCCATGATCGAAAAAAATTCTTCCTCTCCATTCTTTGTTCCACTCAACCTGATTTATATCATCGCTATGAGTTTCCTGTAAGAGGATCACATCCATACGTTTACATTTCAGTAACTCAAAAAGCACTGCTCTCTTTCTAGGATCTCTTGCCCCGTTTATGTTTAAAGAGCACACCTTAAAATTATTCGCAGCAGCCATGATATGAAAAAACTGAAAGGTAATAAAAATAACCACCAGTAGGATTAGATCACTTGTCATGATATTGATAAATTAATGCTGTTTTCTTATTTTTCCCAACAGTTTCTTCAGTCTATACATCTCTTGATTTGTCAAACTGGTCTTTTCCTTGTTTGCAATATGACATTTCACGGATCTACAAAAGGCTTTTACATCAGGGAAGAAAGTTTCAATATTCAACCCCTTCATATTCTTTGTTTCATTTAGAAAATTTTTAATTGCTGCAGCAGGGTACAATTTTTCCTTCCCATCTGAGGTATGACTTAGTGACACGTCACTTATGTCAGAAAAAACACTCTCACAGTCACTCTCATCTGACAGATCTTGATGCAGGCCAATCTGCCTACTGTTTTTTGCACCGCTTCTTGTTTCGACTGTTCGCTCAGTAGACACATTTCTTTTCTTTGAACTTTTTTTCTCAACAGAAGTAGGAACCTCTACCTCCATTTCTTCAGCTGTTTTTTTAAAGGTTCTGTTACTCTCTTCCTCACCACTTGGCTCACACTCACCCTCAACCTCCTCTTTTCCCCCAGCACTACTCTCCGACTTCTCCGCATCTTTAGTACTGGCTTCAGTTTCTCCCCCTGCTACCACACTACTCCTCTCCACTGATTCTCCAGCCACAGCTTCCTCCTCTCTTTCATACAGTTTTTCTGCCGTTCTTGGCTGGGTTTTTTCACACTCTGGCGCACTAGCTTCACCTATTGTTTTCCCTGAACTGTTGTTTTCACTAGTTTCGGTTGTAACACTGGATCCGGCCGCGTCAGAAGATGACTGTGGCGGCTCTCCTCTCCCTGCACTGCTTGTACTGCTCCAGGCGTTGCTAGGAGACGATGTTCCCCCCTTATTTGAGCCCGATTCTGTTCTTTTGGGACACATTTTTACAACATGACTTTCTTCCCCGCAACCGAAACATTTCATAGTAGAAGAGGAAGCGAACAAAATATAATCAAAATCATCAACTTTAACATGAAGTCTCAGATTGAGATCTTCACATTTATTTGCAAGAATCATGAAGACCTGACGCCTGTGTGAGACGACATGATTTAACAAAGGTGATTTGCATCCAGACAACACCTTCTTTATAGGGGAAACAATTTTCCCATGTCTAGAAAGCTCTCTCCTTAAAAAATCATCGCTGATGAAAGGAGGAACATTCGACAGGATGACCCGCGTAGCTGGCTGTGCCAGCGGTACAACCTGTACAAATGACCCCCCCACCGTGATGCCCTCTTCAACTAGTTTGTTTGCAAGTTCCACCTTTGACACAAAAAGAACCACAGCCCCGTTCATCCGCGCTGCGGATTTCACGGAGCTGTGTCCTACAACCTCTCCCACCGCTAACGCGACTTCTTCCACGCTGCACGAAAAGCCGGTGTTTACTCTAACACCATGCTTCCTGGTGAGCGTGGCGAAGCCACCTGTACCAGCCATGGTGTCGGCGAAAATCGCCGCCCAGGCTGGCCCACTACCTCCTAACAATAACAAAAAAACACGTAAAACTTAAGCACAAACACGAAATCAAAAGACAAACATTAACTAGAAAAGTTTGGAAAAAACAACACTCACTCAAGACGCTTTCTCTCTCCTTCCACTCCACTTCCGCTCAGAAGAAGAAGAAGAAGAAGAAGAAGAAGAAGAAGAAGAAGACTTCTGCGGGCAAAAGCAAAACTTTTTTCAGTCAGCATTGATCCGCTGGTACTGCCAGGACTTTAAACATCTATCCTAGGATGGTTTTGGTTAGATTTATTTTGTTTATATCTTATTTTCGGAAATGTATGTGACGAGTTTACAAGCTAATTAAGCCTCAAACTCCGTCTGTAAAACAGCAAAATATTTGATTACTTGAGTAAATAACTTTACTTTACTGAATATATCTGTGTTACACGCCTCATGTTTTATTTTCCTGACATTATAAGCCTGTATTTGTCGTCAATCAGCTGTTTTTGTTTGTGAAGTTTAACGGCAGACATGAAACCGGCCTCCTCGTTAAATTGACCAGTGTTAGAGATTTTCTTTTTTTGTTTGACAATTTTATGTAAATGCATTTGAGTTGGTTGAAAGAACAGAAACAAGTTTAACCTGAATGTTACAAAGAAATTCCGGAATTGCGCCGCTCAAGGTGGCAGCATGTTGGAGTAGCTCTGTTACTTTGGTTCATATTTTTTTCTTTTTTTAAACTTTTATTCTTCCATTTCTGATAGAAACATTGTTTTTGTGGACAACTGTTCTCTCTGGTTTTGAATGCTGTGCAGCTGGAAGGATTTTTGCTGATACTTTTTATTTTTGGACATTTGTTATGATGCATAACCATGGCAACAAGGTGGTTTACAACTGGCAGCAGCTGATTAACATCACAAAAGCTCAAATAATACCTCAACTACAGCCACAAAACCCTGATGAGTTGAAAAGAAGACGCCATAGATCCAGAGCATCCTCTACATCAGACTGTCATACAACTACAGAGCGTCTTCAGTCAGAGGCTTCTTCAGATCTGCAGAGCGCTACAGGAGATCATCCCTACCCACAGCCATCAGCATCTACAACAAATCTTTGAAGGAACTTGCATAATGAGTTACAACAACATTTAATTTCCCTTTGGGATTAATAAAGTAATTTTGAATTTGAATTTGAATTTGAAAGGTGTGTGAGTAACAAACTCAAGATTTTGGATGAATGTGAACTGTATGTGATGTGTTTATATGTTCAGTAAATTGCCGGCTGATAATTTACTGAGTAGGATTTTCAAATTAATGTGAAGATCCTGACTCTAATCTCTGATTTTAATTGTACTACCACTCCTCCGAACCGAGAACTGGTCCAGTAGTTCCTAATTCTCTGTATTACAGTGATGTAAGTGCAACAATAAGTTTTTATCCTACATTTGTTGAGTCTTGAAAAATGTCCTCCTTTTTGGCCACCCAAGGCTTTAATTGTTTTGGCAAAACAGAAAACACTGTCAAAAACTATATTATTGACCTCAACATTAGCATACAGTCAATGTCAAACCTGTAGACTGCACAAAAGACCTTAAACTACTAACAGGACCAGGATTATACCCGACGGGCATTATTTTAGGACACGACCGAGCAGCACCGGTCCGTGGCATGCCATGCTGCTGTAAAGAAAGTTTTGTATATTACTTATATATTATTTATATATTACTGCTGTTGTTGCAGTTTATTTTGTTTTTGTTTTATGCTGTATATTACTTAATATCTAAATGTTCGTGTTAATATGTTTATTTAATGCCAATTTGAAAATAAAAAGCAACAGGTTAAGTAGGAACTCGAGTTTTGTCTGTGTTTGTGTTTGGAGGGGGGCCTCCCTGGCCAATTATGCTTAGGGCCTCCAAAAGCCTTGCAGCGGCCCTGCCTATTACAACCTCAAGTCTACCGTTTTATGAACACAATTTCAGCTGCTGACTGTCTGGCGCAATGCTGTAGGAACTATCCAGTTCTATTACTCTTCGCTCGATTACTTCTGGAGGACCTGGATGTCCGACCCCAAAAATTTTATTTAATTGAAAGCATTTTCGAATTAAAAAATAAATAAATTCTGGTCTATGTGTATTACAACTAAGCAGTGCTGAGATATTCTTTCTTTCACAGACAAACGTTTTTGCCACTTCAACAGCAAGTTTAGAGGGAACTTAATAAGAAAACTCAAATGACCCATTATTCTACCAGCATTTAAACGCACCATACACGCACAAATCTACAGTACAGCTCTTTTATTTCCTGTCTTACATCATTGGACAAACTGATTAATCCAGGTGTGTCTGACCATTGTTGTTGTGACTACTGAGGTCAGACACACCTGGATTGATCAGTTTGTCCAATACAGACAGGAAATAAAAGGGCTGTGCTTAGTTCAGGAAGTAGCCTAGTGGAGCTGTGCATATAGCTTTTCAAGTCATTTTCAATAATCATCCCAAAACAATTGAACATATGATACTTTGTTACGAATTTAAACAGACAATTAACTTAGAATATGTGATTATTGTAAAAAAAAAAAATTAAGAATAAAAATAAAAAACGCGTGGGAAACACTGGGGGGGGCGCCCTTCCGCCCTCTATTGGCCAGCCCCCACTGATGTAGATGTGTGCTATTTCATGTGGTTCATTTAATCAGTATTAAATGAATCACATAAAATAGCAATCAATATTATTGATTAAAGTCAGATTTGTATGCATCACAGAAGAATTAGTTGCTGCCATTAGGTGTCGAGTTGCTGTGCCCCATCTAACTTATCATGGCACTGCATGTGTGTGTGTATATATATATATATATAATTGAAGAAAGCACTGACTTAAGAATAAATAATATTTTCAAACTTTATAAAGTTTAAATATTTCTCAGTGTTTGTGTGTTGGTATTCAGATTAAAGGCATCATAGGTACTTAGGAATGTTGCTCATTTACTGATTTTAAGTCTGAATGGCGCAGGCACACTGCTGCGGTATAGGACATTGGTTATTCTTGTTTGGAGCAATTGTGGAGGGACCAATGCCACAAGTGACAAGAGCTTCTGGATGCAACTCATGGACTAACAGTGGTATTAAGTTGAAAATAAATCCTTCACCTCAGTCTTGTATTTAAATGTGATTTAGATTCTTTCATATTTTTATCCCAGTCAGTTTTAAGAAATACGTGACTGAAAGAAATAAAACTAAATTAAAAACAGTACAATTGAAATAACTTGTTAATAATAATAACAAATGGAAAATAGCAAAGGTACTTCTAATTTTGTTATCGGAACAGGTGTACTGAGGTTTAGACATTAGCAGTAAGTTCAGTCTCCAGTTGGTGGCAGCACTGAACTTCACTCTACTGGCGTCAGAGAGAAAGAGGAAGAAATTGTGAATTTCCTTCATCAGCGAAAGCGCTGTCACGTTACGTAGTACAAGGACACACTCAGGGGGAGTGACATTCGTTAAAGTTACCTAGATTACGTTAGCGAGCTTCTAGCCATTTCATCCTGGCTAATACTGCTGCTGTTGTAGACCCGGGGTTAACAGCAAAGCCGTCGAGACTAATGTGAGCAGCTTTCAGTTGGTGAAAGGAATAGAGCAAGAGGTCAGTAAGCCGGACTTGCAGTAGACTCAGCCGCTTCCTTAGCATAGCACGAAGCTAGCTGCCGCCGTCCGTCATTGACTGTGTCTGTTGGCTACTCTGCATAGCAGCATGCTTATTAGGTTTCTGTGTATCCTAAAATAAGTAACCAGATTTCCATAACTAAGGAAAACACAACAGCTTCTTACGTAACGGGACCGTGATAGTATTATATACACTGTCCTCATTTAAAGATGTGTTAAACACACCATGTTGCCCTGTGACCAATATGCTGTTTTCCTTTATTACACTGCATTAGGACATTGTAGGGTTAAAAGACAATCCTGCACTTATCTTTCTAAATGTTAAGTTCTCTTAAAACATCAGAGCTTCTCGTTTCTGTTTAATTAATCATGTTTAAGGCTGTGAATATTCTGAATTTTAAAACTAAAGATGAAAGCAAAATTTTTGAGTCAGTCTGTCTAGAATAGGACACTGAAATTGACCAATGATCAATTTATGTTGATCAATATTCAGTCAAGTCCAAAAACATTCATACCCCTGGCCGAATTAGGTTTAAGAAGACCTTTCAGATTTGCCATCATGCTCTTTCTCCTCTAGAATTGTAGCTCTGTTAGTTAGAGTTCTGATATGTATTTTTTCTAGACTTTTGTTGAACATTTTTGTGGTTGAGGCTATGCTTTTTTGTGTGGAAAATTCTATTTTATTTTTCGATGCTGTGCAATTAGAAGAGTTTTGCTCTTAATTTTTGTCTTTTACTTCCAGACACCTTGTTAGGTTAAAAAGTGGTTGACCTACAACGAATCACACACAAAGGGTCGGAGAGAATATGGAGTCAATAAGCTCTGCAGAGGTAGATGTGGATAATCAGTTCTGCAGAGGGAGACCAGGAAAATACTATAAGGAATGAGCCAACCGTGTCTGTCTGTTCTCAGCCTCCCAGTGTCATAGTCTCTGGTCTCGAAGAGCACCCCCTCTGCAGGCTCTCTTTATTTAGTCACACTTCATTAACATATTAAAAGAACAGGATGTCATGCAAATGAGCATGTGACTGAAACCAAAATGACATTTAAAAAGTACATTAGAAAGACACCCTAAGAAAATAATAATACAACATTATTATTTTACCTAACACACCTGTTATATGTAAAACAATGGCAACAATGTATTTATTAATTTTTTACAACTGGGAGCAGCTGATTAGCATCTCAGAACCTCACATAATACCTGAACTATGACCCCAAATCCTGCATAAATTGAAAAGGAACCTTCATGGATTCAGAGCAAGACCATAGAGTGGAGAAGACGAGGTAGTTCACTTCAGACCATCTCTTTCAACCATCATAACAGGCAAGGATTGTATTCCTGACTCTATCTTTCTAACAATACGTCCAGACATAGATTTAAAGAGGACCTCCAAACAAAAAAGATGGATTAGCAGTAATTGCCAACAACTGATGGTGTCATCCAGGACATGTTACTGTGAAATATTGCCTCTGCTGTTAGCTTGTCAAGACAGCTCCGGTGGCAAAAGTGAGAGGCTTTTTTTCCCAGATTTGTTGCAAGATTGACCACTACTGGAGATGCTTCCTGCCCACATCATCACAATCCACCATAACTTTTTGAAGATACTTGGACAATATGAGTTATGGCAATATTTAATTTCTCTTTGGGATACAGTATTTTTTATAGTGTATTATAGTGTGCATCACATCAGCAGGAAACCTGAGATACCAACCATAGTTGATGATGTCACTGTGCTTTCGAAAACATAAGCAATGCTGCAGGCTTTACTGCTTGTGCATTAACCAGCAAGTATAGGCAACATTTTTTAACTCTGATGAATTGCTACATGATTTTTTGGGATGCACCGATATAAAAATTTTGGCCAATATCGATCTCTGATATTACTACTGCTGTTATGGCCAATGCATGATTATGCGTTAGTGTTGTTGCACTGTTCAGGGGGGTGGGGCACTGTTCTGCAGGCTGCGCGCGGGGGAGTGCGCAGTTGAGTGCTGGGGACCTGGTGTGTGTCAGTAAATGGAGCTAGACAGACAACCGGTTTATGTGAGAGTTCTTTTGATTACTGTTTTGTACTGCGTGATTGCGGCCAACAGCAGTCAGCATTAAACCATTCGATTACAACCATTGTCTGCATCTATCGGAGAACATTACAATATTGAAAAAATTCAGGCCTGTAAGGCCCACAACATGTTTATACAAGTTTTTTTCCCCGCTACCATTTACTGCGTTCCAGGACCTGTGCGCATCTTTGGTCATGCCTGCGCTGTCATGTACTTTGCGTTCCAGCACCTAATGATTTTACAAATGAAGCATTAAAGCCACAGCACGTTGAATAACGTGGATGTTCTTTGATCTCCCTGTAGACTGTTAAAGCAATATCACACTAGAGGCAGCGCTGTTGTTTCCAACTCTAACATCAGCACCGATCAGCTCTCATGGAATGTCTCTTGTCCAATCAAATTTCAAAAATTAACACGACATAAAATCGACCAATCAGAATTTTGGTCCACTCAGAACGCATCAACCAGTCGACTAGGACTTTACAGCCCTAGAGAATATATTTATGTATCAAAGTTTTTTATCAATCTTTAAAATGATAGTGGGGTTCAATACTATGCTAAAAAGCTAGTGCTCCACAACACTTGTTTTTCTTAATCCCACCTTCCTCCCGTAGTTCCCTATGCATTTCACACTGAGCGCTGAATTTTTTTAGCCAATAGAATTCGAGACTGCAGCTTTAAGTTAAAAAATGACAAACATCAGCCAATACCTGTGTTGATGCCAATATATCCTGTATCTCTAGTGGCACTTTCACACCGGTCAGCGCGTCAAATTGCTCAAACGGACAAAAGTCGACACTTTAAAATTAAAACCCAGCTGCTTGCACACTTTGTAGTCTGCGTCGGCGCGTCGGGGGATCAGCGCATCAAATCATTACATCATCGTGCGGGCGTGGATTTGTCTGTTGCTAGTAGTTTACAACATGGCGGATCATGTTGAGTGGCTTGGGTTTATTTCATTAATGAAGCCACACAAGCCAGACAACGTCCTCTAAACACATAAGAAAGTTAAAAGAAAAATATTTAACTGCTTACCTGGCACTCAAATATCCTCCGATATCTTCCTCCAAATAAGATCCGATCGCTTCCTGTCTTTGTAAAAAGACGAAGACGGGTCATATAATTCACGAAAATTAAACACAGCGAGAGTTGATCCTCCATCTTTAATGAATGACTTGCCGATCCACCCATGGGAGTAACTACGTCAGTACAACGAGTCGCTCTCATTGGTTGACGCCCCGCGTTTGCTGCCCGAAAGTTCAGTTTTCCCAACTTCACACAGCAGCTGCTCCGACGGTCCATCAACTCATCCGAGCAGCAGCAGCTCCGACGGTCCGTCAACTCATCCGAGCAGCAGCCGCGTGGACGCGCTGATGCGCACGACTTGCTGCGGGGAAGCTTGGCGCCCACTTGATGCGTAGATACCATAGACTTGCATGTAATCTAGCTGTCCTGCTGCCTGGACGCGCTGACCGGTGTGAACCTGCCATAATGATTATCATACTAAATCTCTATACAGTTACTATTCCCGTTACAAGTTTACTAAATTTAAACTGGATTTGTCAGTCTTAATAACTTGATTAGTATACAATATGTGGAGAAAATCAAAATTGCTTTTTCTTTTTTAAATTTAAAATACAGTTTCTTGTTGGATGTTTATCACATCTCCAAGAGGCCTTGTTTGCCCAGTTCAGTTGCGCACAGTTGATGTAGACTCGAACCCATTGCTATAACTCGCTATGCCAAACTGTTAAAAACTCTAGTCTGTTAAGCTAGAAGACATCTAAAGAAACTCTGGGTCACTTTAAAACTGACTTGATGTTTTCAGAACTGTTTAAAGTCCTTGCTTCTTCACTGCATGGGACAGGCTTTGTAATCAATTTTAGTCCTCCGTAGGCATTCAAGTTCACATATATAAATCTACTAAAGCAGATATAATAGTGTATATATGTTTCTGT
This sequence comes from Valencia hispanica, assembly GCA_963556495.2. Classification (NCBI taxonomy): domain Eukaryota; kingdom Metazoa; phylum Chordata; class Actinopteri; order Cyprinodontiformes; family Valenciidae; genus Valencia; species Valencia hispanica. The sequence goes on along the minus strand of OY747713.1, from coordinate 48,401,845 downwards.
TCAGACATTGTATAGTGTTTTGATGGTTGGGGCTGCTGTGGATCAGTAGGAAGAGTAGTCAGAAGGCTGTAAGTTCAGTTGCAGCTTTCCTCTCAGGGGATGTTCAAACATCCTTGGGCAGGACACTGGTTCCATACCTGCCTACCAGTGCTTTATTTTAGTGTGTGAATGTTTGGGGTGCAGATGGATAAAGACATGTTTAGTGGTCTGTATGTCCAGTAAAGCACTACATCAGTTCAGTCCATTACCTTATTGGTTTTTTGCATTTTATAAATGTAAACAAATACAACTTTCCTTTTTCCACTCATTATTGCCCCTAAAGGTTAACGCCATGACATGACAGGTGAAAACCTATTTCTGTAATTTTTCCTAATTTTAGCTAACGTCATTAATAATCATGAGGAGAACATGGTTGTTATATAATTGTATACTCATTATGTTTTAGCAGTATACCTACTTTTTGAAATGTGCAAACAGTGGTGTGGAAATCTGAATCTCTTATTTGTGCTCTCAGGTTTGAGATCCAGGACACCCAGCAGCGTTTCGGGAAGTCCTGCGCTCTCTGCTTTCTGGTGGACTTTGGGTGATGTTCAGCTGGCAACTGGGCTAGCTCTCACCCCCAACTGAATGGCTCTGAGCAGAGGAGGTGTGGCCTTCTGGATGGGTTGTCTCTGCAGCCAGAGCAGAAGGAAACCCTTTGAAAAATGGAGCAGAAGTCTCATTCGGGTAATCTGTTGGATTCAAAGATTACTACATTTATGGCGCGGTATTGGGGCCCAGACTACTTCCCTGACGCAGGAGGCAATATCCATTCCGAAGCCAGTAACTGACCTGACTATTGATAGGCCAGCATCAGTAACTGAGAAGGAGACCGGTCACTTGTGTTAGCATTGGAGAGGCTAACGACTAGCATGCCTTGGCTGGCCACCAACTGGATCGCCTACTCCCTCAGCTGTCCATTAGCATGGATAGGCTGGCGATATCATTGGAGAGGCTGGCGACTAGCCTGCATTGGCTCGTAACCCGCTTTATTAGACGCGTATTTTCCTCTTCCGACTTCAAACTTAATGACGCTACTCACCAGCCTCTCCAGTGCTAATGGACAGCTGAGGAAGTCGACCGTCCAGTGGGTGGCCAGCCTAGACACACTAGTCATTAGTCCCTCCAGTTCTAACACAAGTGAGCAGTCTCCTTCTCAGTTGCCAGCGCCGACCTCTGTTACTGATGCCAACCTATCAATAGTCTGCTTAGTTGCTGGTTTCGGAATGGATATAGCTTCCTGCGGCAGGGAAGTAGTTCAATACTGCGCCATATATATTTTGCATCTGTTATGTATGATTTAAAATATCAGTTGGAGTTTATAGTAGTGCTGGGTATCGATTCATATTTCAAGAATCTATTTGATTCCGATCCTGAAGAGTTTGAAATGGGTCAGTGCTATTAAAAACGATTCTTTGAACTGTTACCTTAATTACACGGCTGTAATGCAATGACGCAACACTGGGTGAGTAATAGTTCACTGGGGAAAAACTTTACCTAAGCTTTAAATGGCTGTCTGGACTTTTCCTTCCTATTTTAGCTGTAAAAAAGGGGCAAACAATGTTAAACAATTAAGCCGATTTTTGGACTTGTGAATCGATTCAATTTTTAGAATTTTTATCAGAATCAATTCAAAATCGCTAAAAAAAAAATTTATTTCATGTTTTGTTTTTTTCAACACAGCACTAGTTTAGAGAGGATTGCCAACTCTCAAGCAGCTGGTTTAACTTTCCCGCAATCCTTCTTTCTTTCTTTTTGTTTATCTTTAATTTTATTTTTACATGTGTCCTGTCTGGCAGTTTGGAGTTTAGAATTGGTGTCTGAGTACCAAGTTGAAGCACTACAGTGGAGCACTACAAGCTTTTGCTATAGTACTGCGCTTGATGTATAGGTGTAAGAAATATTTATTAGAAATTACTGTGGGTTTGTTTTTTGGTTTTTCCGATGCGCCAGGGACACAAAGACAGAAAATAAAGGGGGAGAAAAAAAGTAGATAAAGAGAGGTAGGGAAAAAAGGTTAAGAGGGAGAGGGTAAGCTGAAGACACAAGAACGGAAGGGGAATAAAGAAAACATCAGTCTTCCTCCACACCAGCAGGATGGCAGGGAGAGGGAAAAAAACTTCGACAAAACAATGCAAACTGAGAACTACAGAACCACAAACAGATATATGAATACGATAACACTGTCACTGAAAAGCTCATGGTACTGATTATTTCAAGATTTAGCAATGGTAACCCAAGCCCAAGAATGTATCTGGAAACAACGGAATACACACCAGTGTGTCTGTATATGACCATGCTGGTGCATACTAGGTTTCTCCATACAAGTGTTCAATAGCTGGTGTGAGGAGCCATCGATCCGCCTCCCAGAAATCGACGCAGACAGGAAGGAGATCGGAGGCATAGAATCCCTTAGGACCCCCAGAGCATAGGAGCCCCAGGTGGATCAACGAAGGGCTCAACGCACCCCAAAGAGAGGAGCAAAGGAGAGCCCTGAGGGAACATCCAGGAGCTACAATGCAGGGGCCCGGGGGACCACAACAACGAGCCCACAGGCTCCGCAACCTGCCACGCCAGGGCGGATCCAGCCATGGGGCCCGATGGCGCCCCACAGGGACCCGACTGGAGACTGGCCGACGAGGGCCACCAGGCCGCAGGACGATGGCCTGCCAATGGCCGACATGCGCCGCCGCCACCCCAGGCCAATCCCCACAGCCGACATCCCAATGGCCCCCATTCCCCATGCCTATAGCCCCAGCGGACAGACAGCATCTCCAGGCCAAGACCAGCCACCCGGACACCGAGCTCAAGCAGCTCCTGAATCTCTCTCCCGGAGAGCACCAAGCATGCAACCAAGGTGAACTCAACCCACCAATGAACCGACCAAGCATAAAGCACAGAACAGGAAAACCAAGTGGAGACACCGGACCTGACCCCTGCTGAGACACCCGACAGCTACCACCAAACAATGCCCAAAACGACCCCTCCTTAAGTGGGGTCAGTTTGGTGCGGCGGCCAACCGACACCCCGGTCCACCCAGGCCCGGCCAGGCAGGCACCAGGGATGAATCGGCATTCCACCCGAGCACCAACCCCCTAAACACAGAGCCATCAACATGAGCATTTTTTAATCTCTCTCTTTTGATGGTTAGGTCTCCTTCTCAAGATCTCTTTATCTGTTTGTCAGCGACACAAAGAAAATGTCCACCTGGCTGTATTTAGACAGTCGTAATTTGTAAATAGGGTGCTAGTGATTTTCATAAGCATATCTTAGTTCAGTAAACACACAAATGGTATGCACCTAATCATGAAAAATACAAGAAATAAAGACATGAAATATTTTACTCAATTTTCAACAAATCTCTAGAATATATATAGGTGTCACTTTCTGAAATTAGTAACAAGTATTGAGTAAATCCCAGAGAAATGAGTAAAAGTATGAAACTTTTGTGAAAGTAAAGACACGTCGACTTGACTGATTTGTACGTTTTTGAGATGTACCTGTATTCTTTGCACAAAACGCCACTGGACACAGTCTGGTATTGTAAAGTAGTACCAGAGGAGAGTGTGGCAAAGGAGCCTAGGTTTGTAATATGTAGAACAAAGGTGGAAACTAAGAAGAGGAAGACAGTACAGGTACAGCCAATGAAAAGATGGTAGAAACCGTAGAAGTGTAGCAGAAAATTTGTGAATGGGTTAAGGGAAGTTGTTCGGGGATGTGAATTTCCACTAGAAGCCTGAAAGGAAGAGTTGGGGTTATGAGAGAAACTGCTAGTAATGTAGGGTGTAACTTCAGGTCAAAGGAGAGAAGACTATGAAAGTTGGTGGTGGAATGAGGAAGAGCACAAAAGCATAAGTCCATAGTGTGTGCGGAATATGTGCTTATTTTGTTATCTTTGGTTAGCCCAGCTAAATGTCAGGTGTTCATGTCACTTTGTGTAAAGGAAACATTGCATAAATGGTGTGTTTAATGTTAATTGCTCAATGCTCCATTTTAGGTCTTTCACTGGCAATGGATCTTTCGATCGTGTCCACTAAGCAGTGCTGCTTGGGCCCTGGCGCCCCCCAACAGCCTGAGATATCAGAAGAGGAGGCAACCACTGCTATCTCATCCACTGCACCATGCTAGCGAGCAGAGAGAGAATTGCTATGAGGAAGACTGGGATGAGTCACACAGCGTTTGTGTACTAGTGCCACAGGAGAAGCTGAACAATATGCATGCACTGCTGAAGCTTCCCATCTTCAGTCACATTCAGTCTGAAGATTTGATTACTTTGGGGAATCACAGCATTGACACTGAGTTTTCCTTTCGATTGACAACTGTGGATGGCAGCAGAGAGGATGACATCAGCATTCAGAGACTCCAGATAAAAAGAGCAGATGTTATAAAGAGAGAGCTTGGCTGCTTCAGAAACCTGCTTGAAACAGAGGATTGTCTTGTGCCATTTATGTATGGCTCTCAGTTTAATTGTTTTCATTATCCAAGCACGCAACTGGGTACTGGAGGAATAGTGGAATCCTGCCAGAACCATATACTAAACGGGACAACTGCTGAAATGCTTCTGCTGCCACCTACCTCTCTGTCTCTGTGCAGCCCTCTGGGCAGAGCAGAGGGCCAGCTGAGTGAAGGAAATGGTGAAGAAGAGGAGAAACTGGGCCTGATGTATGAACGACTAAGACTAGAGGTAAGCTATTTTGCAGGTGTCATAACTTTAGCCCCTTTCACATCATTGTCCCACAATAAGCCCCCACACAACCCCCACAAGGTGGTGTCATCCACCTTGCCTGCTGGTGGTGGTCAGAGGGCCCGGTGGCACCAGTGTTCGGCAGCCTTGCTTCCGTCAGTGTGCCCCATGGCAGCTGTGGCTACAGTGTAATCTACAATCACCACTGTGTGAATGTGTGTGCTTTGGGGTCCTCAGGACTAGATAAAGCGCCATTTACCATTACTTAAGGCTGAGCTTTGTCATGAGACGCAGAACTTCAGGGTAATTTGACCGGATCTTACCAATATGCGTGTGTCTCCATTGCATCAGGCTGGGCCGATAAGGCTGTTTTTGGGGCCATTTCAGAAACCAACGGAGTACCTGTAATGGGCTCTTTACTCTGAATGGCCCGATCGAGTCGCTCAGCGGGAGCTGTGGTTATATCGGGCTGACTGGTTGCAATTCAAAGGGAAATTAGCAGACGCCACCAAACAAACAGCTTTGTAAAAATAAGAGTAGCGAATGAAACAGCTGCTGGCTTTGCTCTGCTCGTTTCACAATCCCTTACAGGTAATTGATGTTGGGCTTTTATTACTTCCTCTCAAGGTTGATCAGGGAGGGGTGACTTTAGTCCACTCCTATGCAATGTCGATGCCAAAACAGCAGTTGTCATCAAGTAAAACCTAGTTGAGCTGGAAATAACAAATTAGAGTTAATCCCCCCTCCCTTATTCTCTCAACCCTGCATAGGATGGACGGGTACAGATAATGGATGGATGGATATTTTAAAATAACAAAGCTGGGAAGTTCTTGCAAATGAAATCAAGGATCCAAAGATTAGGCATACTGGAGCTCCTTTTAATTAGCTTTTTTTTGTCTAGATGTTGGTAGTCTGAACAGTCTGTCCCTCCACATAAAGTTTAGTATTAATCTGTCTAGTGGTGTTTCAGGATAGCAAGAATGGAGTGCAGTGTTTTGTTTGAACAGCATCTGAGTTGATGGACAGGATGAAAACAGTGGTATCCAGTAGGGATGGGCATTCGATTAAACTATCTTCATCGATCATCGAGAGAGTTAACGATCGATTTTTGATTAATCATTAATATTTTTATATTAAAATTCATTGTTAATAGGCTATGTTAAAATGCAGTGAGAATAGAAAAATAGCGTGTTTCCTCATTCAGATCTTCATTACAAGTGGGACACCTCTTGTAATGAAGCGCATATTTTCTTTGTGCAACTACCGTTAGTTGCACAAAGAAAATATGCGCTATAAGCAGCGGAGCCGACAGCTAAAAGACGGTACTCATAACACAACTGACGCTAATATTCTAATATTCTTTTTCTTCTCCAAAAAAGTAATAATAAAAAAAAGTCATGTTAAACAATAACTTAAAAAATATATACAGGTCCTTCTAAAAAAATTAGCATATTGTGATAAAGTTCATTCTTTTCCATAATGTAATGATAAAAATTTAACTTTCCTATGTTTTAGATTCATTGCACACCAACTGAAATATTTCAGGTCTTTTATTGTTTTAAAACTGATGATTTTGGCATGCAGCTCTTGAAAACCCAAAATTCCTATATCAAAAAATTAGCATATCATGAAAAGGTTCTCTAAACGAGCTATTAACCTAATCATCTGAATCAACTAATTAACTCTAAACACCTGCAAAAGATTCCTGAGGCTTTTAAAAACTCCCAGCCTGGTTCATTACTCAGAACCGCAATCATGGGTAAGACTGTCGACCTGACTGCTGCCCAGAAGGCCATCATTGACACCCTCAAGCAAGAGGGTAAGACACAGAAATAAATTTCTGAATGAATAGGCTGTTCCCAGAGTGCTGTATCAAGGCACCTCAGTGGGAAGTCTGTGGGAAGGAAAAAGTGTGGCAGAAAACACTGCACAACGAGAAGAGGTGACCGGACCCTTAGGAAGATTGTGGAGAAGGACTGATTCCAGACCTTGGGGGACCTGCGGAAGCAGTGGACTGAGTCTGGAGTAGAAGCATCCAGAGCCACCGTGCACAGGCACGTGCAGGAAATGGGCTGCAGGTGCCGCATTCCCCAGGTCAAGCCACTTTTGAATTAAAAACAGTGGCAGAAGTGCCTGACCTGGGCTACAGAGAAGCAGCACTGGACTTTTGCTCAGTGGTCCAAAGTACTTTTTTCGGATGAAAGCAAATTTTGCATGTCATTCGGAAATCAAGGTGCCAGAGTCTGGAGGAAGACTGGGGAGAAGGAAATGCCAAAATGCCTGAAGTCCAGTGTCAAGTACCCACAGTCAGTGATGGTCTGGGGTGCCATGTCTGCTGCTGGTGTTGGTCCACTGTGTTTTATCAAGGACAGGGTCAATGCAGCTAGCTATCAGGAGATTTTGGAGCACTTCATGCTTCCATCTGCTGAAAAGCTTTTCAGACCTGAAATATTTCAGTTAATGTGCAATCAATCTAAAATACACTCAACAAAAATATAAACGCAACACCTTTGTTTCTGCTCCCATTTTTCATGAGATGGACTTAAAGATCTAAAATTCATTCCAGATACACAATATTACCATTTCTCTCAAACATTGTTCACAAATCAGTCTAAATGTGTGATAGTGAGCACTTCTGCTTTGCTGAGATAATCCATCCCACCTCACAGGTGTGCCACATCAAGATGCTGTTCTAACATCATGATTAGTGCACAGGTTTACCTTATACTGCCCACAATAAAAAGGCCACCCTGGAATGTGCAGTTTTTTGCTTTATTGGGGGTCTGGGGACTCAGAACCGGTCACTATCTGGTGTAAGCACCATTTGCCTCATGCAGTGCAACACATCTTCTTCGCATAGAGTTTATCAGATTGTCAATTGTGGCCTGTGGAATGTTGGTCCACTCTTCAATGGCTGTGCGAAGTTGTAGGAGATTAGTGGGAACTGGTACACGCTGTCGTATACGCCGGTCAAGCACATCCCAAACATGCTCAATGGGTGACATGTCCGGTGAGTATGCTGGCCATGCAAGAACTGGGGCATTTTCAGCTTCCAAGAATTGTGTACAGATCCTTGCAACATGGGGCCATGAATTATCTTGCTGAAACATGAGGTGATGTTCATGGATGTATGGCACAACAATGGGCCTCAGGATCTCATCACGGTATCTCTGTGCATTCAAAATGCCATCAATAAAATGCACCTGTGTTCTTCGTCCATAACAGATGCCTGCCCATACCATAACCCCACCACCACCATGGGCCACTCGATCCACAACATTGACATCAGCAAAGCGCTCACCTACACGACGCCACACATGCTGTCTGCCATCTGCCCTGAACAAGGTTAACCGAGATTCATCCGTGAAGAGAACACCTCTCCAATGTGCCAGACGCCATCGAATGTGAGCATTTGCCCACTCAAGTCTGTTACGGCGACGAGCTGGAGTCAGGTCAAGACCCCGATCAGGACGACGAGCATCCAGTTGAGCTTCCCTGAGACGGTTTCTGACAGTTTGTACAGAAATTGTTTGGTTATGCAAACCAATTGTTTCAGCAGCTGTCTGAGTGGCTGGTCTCAGACGATCTTGGAGGTGAACCTGCTGGATGTGGAGGTCCTGGGCTGGTGTGGTTACACGTGGTCTGCGGTTGTGAGGCCGGTTGGATGTACTGCCATATTCTCTGAAACGCCTTTGGAGACGGCTTATGGTGGAGAAATGAACATTCAATGCACGAGCAACAGATCTGGTTGAAATTCCTGCTGTCAGCATGCCAATTGCACGCTCCCTCAATGCTTGTGGCATCTGTGGCATTTTGCTGTGAGACAAAACTGCACATTCCAGGGTGGCCTTTTATTGTGGGCAGTATAAGGTACACCTGTGCACTAATCATGATGTCAGATCAGCATCTTGATGTGGCACACCTGTGAGGTGGGATGGATTATCTCAGCAAAGCAGAAGTGCTCACTATCACACATTTAGTCTGATTTGTGAACAATGTTTTAGAGAAATGGCAATATTGTGTATCTGGAATGAATTTTAGATCTTTAAGTCCATCTCATGAAAAATGGGAGCAGAAACAAAGGTGTTGCGTTTATATTTTTGTTGAGTGTATATGAAATTTTAATTTTTATCATTACATTATGGAAAAGAATGAACTTTATCACAATATGCTAATTTTTTGAGAAGGACCTGTAATACATATAGGTCTGATAGTTTTGTGTTACATTTGGAAAAAAGAGTCTAGAAATAGGATAAGAGAGAACAGCATACCTAACAATAAATTAGGCTCATTAACAGAGTAAAAAAGACAAAAAAAGAAACCGTAACTTATATACAACTTTAGCAATCAGTCAACTGATTTCTGTTGAGAAATATGAGCATGTTAACATGCGCTGGGGTCAGAAGCGAAAGGAGCCTGGTGAGCAGACTGACAGTCACCAGGCTGCTGTCGCGTCTCACCTGTAGCGCCGAGATCACCTGCTGTGAGGGGACAGACGTCGCTGTGATACACATACCTCCGTGCTAACTTGGCAAGCCTCTGGAATCTTGTTTCATTCATTTTCCACCAGTCTGTAGGGGTGCAATCCAGGGGTGGCGGAGCCTCCCTCAGAAAGTAATTAGTGAGTAAGTTTCTCTTCTCGTTGTGCATCTCGGCTCCTCCGTGCTAACACCAACTTGATGCTAGGTTGAGACCAAGAGCAGGATGCTCCGCTTCTAACCAGGGTTGGAAGTGCGTTCAAGTACTTATGCACAGCTTTGCAGTGTTGGCAGTGAACCGAGACTTTTTTGTTTATTTTTTTAGTCAAAGTGGTCGCACGCCACACTTTGTTGCGACCTCTTCATGACAATGCTACTTTTGAAATACACAGAAACTGGCAAGAAACTGAGTTGGCCTGTGGGTTTTATTTTAAGTCATCGCCCTCATGTGGTAAAGTGTTTAATTACTGCCACATAGCAAAATTAATTGCATTCCTTCAAAACTCACACTACGCAACAGAACATGCGTTAATTGATCGGTAAAAACAAAATGTCATAGATGAAATTCTTAATGATCAATTAATCGATCGTCGATTATAATTATGCCCATCCCTAGTATCCAGTTAACCTTTTAACTTTATTTTATTGAATTCTCTGATCAGACACTTGGAGTGATTTCCAGGAATAATAAAGTTTAAACCTAGTATTACCTTCGATACCCACGCTCTATTATAGTCTTTCAGGCGTTTCTAAAAAAGAAAATTTGAAAAAAATAAACAGAGCTCCTCTGACCCTTATTTCTGAAGGTATTACTGTCTCGCGAGATCTGATGCAATATTTTGGCTGTCGTGGACGGGCATTGTAATAATGCAAATGAGGGGCGCGTTGATTGGTGGCAGGAGGGAGGCGGGTTGACACGATATGTCTATGGTTGACAACTCTTCAGCATGTCTAACCCATATCTACTACTCCCGCTAGCAAAAAAACAAACAACAGAGCAACTCATGTGTGCACTATGTTTCTGGTAGAAATGGTTTTAGCTGATTAAAATAAAAGGTTGACACAAATATAACTTCTTAATGCATCATTGTGTGAAGAAACTTTCTGCACATCTTTCACAGTCAAGTTCGTACTTCGAATCGGTGATGTCGGTCGCAAACAAACCGGCTCTAAGAGCTAGCTCTTTGAAGTGAACGATAGGAGCCGTCTCGTCATTGGGATTTAAATTTTTTTATTCCACCCCCCGCTTGTTTTGGTACATTTGGGTACAACGATGTGGGCTACATTGATAACGGCAAACATTTTGAGGAAAACCTGGTCTGATCCGGAGAGACGGCATCCATCCCAGTTTGGATGGAGCAGCTCTTCTTTCTTGGAATATGGCCGAATTTATTAGTCCTCCAAAACACTGGCAACCCAGGGTCCAGACCAGGAAGCAGAGTCGTAGTTTAACCCACCTCTCTGCTGCTTCTGTACTGTTACCCACCCATTACCCTGTAGAAACAGTGTCTTGCCCACGGCCAAAATTAAATGGATTAAAAGTTAAGCCAACAAAAGCAAATTATGGAAATCTCATAAAGATAAATACGACTTTGACTGAACAGAAAAATAAATCTATTAAATGTGGTTTATTAAACATAAGATCTCTCTCCTCAAAGACTTTGTTAGTAAATGACTTGATTGGTGATGATCATATTGATTTGTTTTGTCTCTCAGAAACCTGGTTGCAGCAGGAGGATTATGTCAGTATAAATGAGTCAACTCCTTCCAGTCATTTAAATTTTCACATTCCTAGAAATACTGGGCGAGGAGGAGGATTTGCAACCATTTTTCGTTCTGATTTACTAATTAGTCCCAGACCAATTGATAGCTACAGTTCTTTTGAACATCTAACCCTTAATTTTCCTCATCCAAGTTGCAAAACATTAAGACCATTTTTGTTTGTGGTTTTGTATCGTCCAATTCTTGGATCAGATCTCACATTTTTTATCTGATTTAGTATTAAATACTGATAGGGTCATTATAGTAGGGGACTTCAATATTCATGTGGATACTGAAAGTGATAGCCTAAATGCAGCCTTTAGTGCTATTTTAGACCTCAATTGGCTTTACTCAAAAAGTGCAGGGATCGACCCACTCGGGCAAACACACTTTGGACCTTGTACTGACATATTGGTATTGAGTGTGAGGAAATAACAGTCCACCCACATAACCCGGTCCTGTCTGACCACTTCTTAATAACTTTTGAATTTACTTTAACTGACCATCTTAAATCTGAAAGAAAATTTCATTATAGTAGAGCTTTATCAGACAATGCTGTAACAATTTTTAAAGTATCTGTTCCATTCTTACTTTCCTCAGTGTCTCAGAGTAACACAGTGGATGGCAGCAATTCTATCTCTAACCCTTCAGAAATTGATGGTGTGGTTCACAGCGCTACATCCTCATTGCGTTTGGCATTAGATAGTGTAGCCCCCTTAAAAAAGAAAGTGGCTAACCATAGGAGGCTGACTCCTTGGTTTAACGCAGAGTTGCATACTTTAAAGCAGAATACTAGGAAGTTGGAGAGAAAATGGCGCTCTACACATCTAGAGGATTCCTATTTAACCTGGAATAACAGTCTACTGCTGTATAAAAAGACCCTCCGACAAGCTTAGAACAGCATATTTTTCATCATTAATAGAGGCGAATAAAAACAATCCTAGGTTTCTTTTTAGTACAGTTGCCAAACTTACACAGAGTCATAGTTCTGTTGAGCCAACTATTCCCCCAGCTCTTAGCAGTGATGATTTTATGGGATTCTTCATAAATAAAATTAATTCTATTAAAAATAAAATCATTGGCATCCTCCCAAACATGATTACTTCTCTTTCAGTAAATAAGGCAGCATCGGAAAGAACTATAGAACCTAATTTGTGCTTAGGCTGTTTTGATTCAGTTGAGCTTTCGGAATTATCAAAAATATTAGCCTCATCTAAACCTTCAACTTGTATGTTGGACCCAATTCCAACCAAATTATTTAAGGAAGTGTTCCATTTGGTTCCTGGCCCCATTTTGGATATGATGAATCTATCCTTAGTAAACGGATACGTACCACAAGAATTTAAAATAGCTGTAATTACTCAAGAAACCTTCCCTTGATCAAGATGACTTAGTGAATTTCAGACCTATATCTAACCTTCCTTTCTTATCCAAAATCCTTGAGAAAATTGTTGCTAATCAAGTCTGTGAGGATCTAAACAGTAACGAGCTGTTTGAAGCGTTTCAGTCAGGTTTTAGAGCTAATCATAGCACTGAAACAGCACTGGTGAAGGTTACTAATGATATTCTCATGGCCTGAGATAATGGACTTGTGTCTGTTCTGGTTTTGTTAGATCTCAGTGCTGCTTTTGACACAGTCGATCATAATATTCTCTTAGAAAGGCTTGAAGATGTTGCAGGGATCAAAGGAACAGCACTAGGCTGGTTTAAATCATATTTGTCTGACAGATTCCAGTTTGTTCATCTAAATGATAAATCTTCTTCACTCTCAAGGGTTACTTGTGGAGTTCCACAGGGTTCTGTGCTTGGACCAATTCTTTTCACCATATATATGCTTCCAATTGGTAGAATCATTAGACGGCATGGGACAAATTTCCACAGATATGCCGATGACACACAACTAAATTTATCCATAAATCCTGATGAACCCAGTCAGTTAGGTAGATTACAGGCATGTCTGGAAGACATAAAAACATGGATGACCCTAAACCTTCTGCTTTTAAATTCTGACAAAACAGAAGTTGCTGTCTTTGGACCAGAAGTTCTTAAACAGAAACTGATTAGTCAATCCCTTCATCTGGATGGCATTAAATTGGCCCCCAGTAATAACGTAAAGAACCTCGGCGTTATTTTTGACCAAGACTTGACATTTAAATCCCATATTAAACAGGTTTCTAGAATTTCCTTCTTTCACCTCCGTAATATTGCTAAAATTAGAAACATCCTGTCCAGGAGTGATGCTGAGAAACTAGTCCATGCATTTGTTATCTCAAGGCTGGACTACTGTAATTCTTAACCATCAGGTAGTCCACAAAATGCCATTAAAAGCCTTCAATTGATCCAAAATGCGGCAGCAAGAGTTCTGATGAATATTATAAAGAGAGATCACATTTCTCCTGTTTTAGCTTCCCTTCATTGTATCCCTGTTAAATCCAGAATAGAATTTAAGATCCTCCTTCTTACATACAAAGCCCTTAATAATCAAGCTCCATCATACATCAGAGATCTGATTGTTTCATATGTTCCTAACAGAGCACTTCGCTCTCAGACTGCAGGTTTACTTGTAGTTCCTAGGATTTCTAAAAGTAGAATGGGAGGCAGATCTTTTAGTTATCAGGCTCCTCTCCTGTGGAACCAGCTCCCAGCTTTAGTCCGTGAGGCAGACACTCTGTTTACTTTTAAGGCCAGGCTTAAAACTTTCCTTTTTGATAAAGCTTATAGTTAGAGTGGCTAAGGTCATCTTGAGCTAGCTCTGTAGTTATGCTGCTATAGCCTTAGACTGCTGGAGGACAGACTTACCAATTTTCTTCACTCTGCTACTTCCTTTTCTACTAGTACTCTCCAGTTGTATTACAATACATTCTGCTATTTCGACTGTTAACTTTGTGTTCTCTGTGTTTTTCTCTCCATAGAAGATATACCTGGTCTGGTATCCTGCTTGGCTGGAATGCCCTGTTGGACGGGGGGCATCGACTGGGATGGTGCTCCCAGTGGCTGAACATCCACTGTGTCCTGTTATCAACTTTTTACTTTCTGTAACATAGAAAGTACTCTTATATCAGATCTTCTGTTCCTTCTGTGTCTCTGCTTCTTCTTCTCAAACCCACAGACGGTCGTCGCAGATGGCCGCTCCTACTGAGCCTGGTTCTGTTGGAGGTTTCTTCTGTTAAAGGGGAGTTTTTCCTCTCCACCGTCGCTACATGGTTGCTCAGTATGAGGGATTGCTGAAGGATTGCTGTGGTTGGAAAGTCTGCCCAACCTCATGCCAATGACTGACGCAATCTGCTGGGATTCCTTAAATAGGAAACTTTTTAACTGATTGGAATGTTTGTATAAATGTATTGAAATGACTTCTTGTTAAGTGCCTTGAGATGACATCCGTTGTGAATTGGCGCTATATAAATAAACTGAATTGAATTGAATTTGGTACACATCGTTTTGCATTAATATTGGTAATAAATACACTTTAAGCAACAGAAAATCTGAGGAGCCGAAAGAGCCGGCTCTTTATGGTGAGCCAAGCCAAAAGAACTGGCTCTCCAAAAAGCTGGAATTCCCATCACTAGAATTCAGTAATGGCGGCGCTCGACTGAATATGAGGGGGAGAAGGGCGAGGGGGAGAGGGGAGAGGGCCGAGGAGGGGGAGGGCGGGCTTTCTGCAGCATAGGTCTCCGATGTCTATATATGGTGTATCCTGCGCCGACTTCACTTCAAGTCGGGCCAGAAATTAAAATCACGTATTTGAGTGCGCGTGCACGTGGGCTGGTTGACGAACCCAGGAGTAAACAAACGCTTCACTTTTAAATATCGGCTTCCCGGGCACTGTATAATCGTTAGGCAATCATATACATTTTTTCTCGTGGAAAAGTGAAAATTACAAGTCATGACTCCTTTAAAATAATTTTCTGATGTTTTCTTTAAACGAACTGAATTTGTCTAGAAATGTTCTCGTCTTGCAATCCACTGAAAGCTGATTAAAATTGGGGTCACATTCACCCAGTCACACTCACGCACATTCACACACCAATCTGTCCATCGTTTGGGAATTGGGGATTAAATGCCTTGCCCAGAGGAACATCTACATGTGGTAGGAGGAAACTAGAGTTGATCGTACAACTTTCCAATTTCAAGCTGCTACTGTGCTCTACCCACTGAGCTACAGCTGCCCACTTTAAAAGTGGAATTCAGTTTTTCAGATAAAGTTTAAAAGATTTCTTAGAAGTCAGCGGTTGTACTATTATGTTTTGTAAAACTTCATATTTTGATGATTGATGTGTGTAATTAATACATAAATGGCGATCATCTTTCAATTGGATTCAAAACTACAACCTCGTCAAAAAACCACACCGAACATGGGTTCCTCTACAGTCAATGTTGTTAAATTTACTTGATGAATAAAGCAGTGTTTACTTTACACAGATTAGTTTCTGTTCTAGTGGTCAGGCAACTGGCAATCAACAGGTCAAACCCAGGGAAGCCATGAGCCAAAACAACCCCCCCAAAAATAACCATCCTTTGAGCACTTTAATGATGATTTGCACATTCAATTCAGCTTATTTATATAGCACCAATTCACAACACATGTCGTTTCAAGGCACTTTACAAAAAAAGACATTTTAATTGTACGTACATTCCAATTTATCTTTCAGTTCATTATTCCAATCAGTTTTAAAAGTTTTCTATTTTAAGGACTCCCAGCAGATTGCATTGAGTCCTTGACCTGCAGCATTCACTCCTGAACATACTTTTTACGACAGTAGACAGTTGCCTGTGTTGTGTCCTTGAAGACATATATATACAAATATTTGAGCAATATTCTAGAGGTGAAGGAAGGAAATCCTAGACACCTGTTTAATATGGGATTTGAATGGTCAAAAATAACACAGAGGTTATTTTTGTTATTACAAGAGGCCAATTTACTGAAATGGAGATGAAGTGATTGACCAAGCAGTTTCTTTTTCAGAGCTTCTGATCCAAAGACGACAACTTCTGTCTTGTCAGAATTTAAAAGCAGAAAGTTTAGTGTCATCCAGGTTTTTGTCTTCCAGACATACCTGTAATCTACCTAACTGACTGGATTCATCAGGATTAATGGATAAATATAGTTGTGTATCATCACCATAACTGTGGAAATTCATCCCATGCTGTCTGAGGATTTTACCTATAGGAAGCATATACAGACCCTCCAAAAGATTTGAATAGAATATCATGGAAAACTTTATTTTATTTTCATAACTCCATTCAAAACATTAAACTTCCATAGATTATAGACTTGGGGCCCATAATTTAAATGATTTCAAGTATTTAGTTGTTTATTTGTACATAATTTGGGCTTCCAGCTCATAAAACCCACAAAAACAGGAATTCAAAAAAATGGAATACTGCAAAGAAATCAACATTTACTTCTCAGTTTTGCAGAAAAAAAGAAAGAAATTAGGACCACATCAAATCAATCAAAATATGGCACTTTCAAATGATATGTCAATCTTCAATACTTGGTAGGGAATCCCTTTGCCTTAATCACTGCCTCGATACGCCATAGCATTGAGGCAATCAGCAGGTGGCATTGCCTGGGAGTTTTGGAAGCCAAGATTTCCTTGATGCTTGCTGTCAGCTCTTCTTTGTTTTTGGGTCTGGTGCCCCTCATTTTCCTCTTGATAATACCCCATAGATTCTCAATGGGGTTTAGGTCCAGCGATTTGGCTAGCCAGTCAAGCACTGTGATGGCATGGGCATCAAACCAGGTTTTGGTGCTTCTGGCAGTATGGGCAGGGGTCGGGTCCTGCTTGAAAATTAAATCTGCATCTCCATACAGATCCTCAGCAGAAGGAATCATGAAGTCCTCTAAAACATTCTGGTAGACCGATGCGGTGACCTTGGATTTAAGAAAGCAGAGTTTACCAACACCTGCAACGGACATTGCACCCAAAATCCTGAATGACTGTGGATATTTCACACTGGACCTCAAGCAGCTTGGGTTCTGTTCCTCACCCGTCTTCCTCCAAACTCTTGGACCTTGATTCCTGAATAAAAGGCACACTTTACTTTCATCGGAAAAGAGGACCTTGGACCACTGACCAACAGTCCACTCCTTCTTCACCTTGGCCCAGTTGAGTTTTTGAAGCTGTGACTCCTGCCACATTTTGCCCTTCCACTAAACTTTCCATCTATATGCTTGAAAACAGCACACTGTGAACAGCCAGCCTCCTTAGCTATGTACTTTTGTGGCTTACCCATCCTATGGAGGGTATCAATTATGGTCTTCTGGCCAGTCTACAGTCTTCCCCATATTGAATCTGAGATTTAACCAAAGTTAAACCTTATTTTGATTGATTTGATATGATCCTAATTTCTTTCTTTTTTTCTGCAAAAACTGTGAAATAAATGGTGATTTCTTCACAATATTCTAATTTTTGAATTCCTGTTTTCGTGGGTTTTATGAGCTGGAAACCCAAATTATGTACAAATAAACAACTAAATACTTGAAATCGCTAAAATTTGGGCCTTGAATCTATGGAAGTTTCATGTTTTGAATGGATTTTGGAAATAAACTTTTCCATGATATTCTAATCTTTTGGAAAGGGTCTATATATGGTTCCAATTGGTAAAATCATCAGACGGCATGGGATACATTTCTACAGTTTTTTTTTTTTTTCATCCATCCATCCATCTTCTTCCGCTTATCCGGGGTCGGGTCACGGGGGCAGCAGCTTAAGCAAAGAGACCTAGATTTCTCTCTCCCCAGCCATGTGGGACAGCTCCTCGGGAGGAATCCCAAGGCGCTCCCAATCCACCCGAGAAATGTAGTCCCTCCAGCGTGTCCTGGGCCTTCCCCTGGGTCTCCTCCCGATGGGACGTGCCAGAAACACCTCATTAGGGAGGCGTCCAGGAGGCATCCTGACCAGATGCCCGAGCCACCTCAACTCACTCCTCTCGATGTGGAGGAGCAGTGGCTCTACTCTGAGCCCCCTACAGATGACTGAGCTTCTCACCCTATCTCTAAGGGAGAGCCCAGACACCCTGCGGCAGAAACTCATTTCAGCCGCTTGTAGCCGTGATCTCGTTCTTTCGGTCACCACCCAGAGTTCGTGACCATAGATAAGGGTAGGAACGTAGATCGACCAGTAAGTCGAGAGCTTTGCGTTTTGGCTCAGCTCCCTTCACCACGACAGACCGGTACAGCGCCCGCATAACTGAAGACCCCCTACCAATCCGTCTATTGATCTCCCTCTCCATTTTTCCCTCATTCGTGAACAAGACCCCCAGATACTTTGTATTTTTTTTTTTTTTAAATCCCACGGTTTTTCCCATTATTTATTACCCAGTGTCATTATTTATTTATTACCCAGTGCTCCTACCTTAGTGCTAGTCCTGGGCTTTCGCTCTCCCTCTGCCAGCCCCGGGAGGGCCCAGCACTGAAACCCAAGCCTCCCTCATGCTTGGGGAGTGAGCTTTTCACCTGACGGGGCTCAGTTTCATCACCATCCACCGGCACTTTGGCCTGATGACTCCAGTCAGTTAGGGGTATGTATATATATATATATATATTTTTTTTTTATTTTTTTTTTACTGGGATCTGGAATCTTTCTGACATATATGATTTAAACCAGCCTAGTGCTATTTCTTTAATCCGTGCAACATGTTCAAGCCTTTTCAAGAGAATATTGTGATTGACTGTGTCAAAAGCAGCACTGAGATCTAACAAGACTAGAACAGTCACAAGTCCATTATCTGAGAACTTGAGAATATCATTAGTAACCTTCACCGGTATGGAGGACTACGGGGGTCATTGGAA
Source organism: Valencia hispanica (assembly GCA_963556495.2). Classification (NCBI taxonomy): domain Eukaryota; kingdom Metazoa; phylum Chordata; class Actinopteri; order Cyprinodontiformes; family Valenciidae; genus Valencia; species Valencia hispanica. The sequence goes on along the minus strand of OY747713.1, from coordinate 48,383,088 downwards.
AAGCAATACAGCATTTTGACGAGGAGTGCTTAATTGTGAATTAAAAACATAGATTGCTAAATATAATTTCAAATTCAACAATTAATCCATACAAAAAAAAGACAAATTTGAAAAGCATTTTGTAATTACACATTTTAAATTGAAATACTAAAGAGGAATTGCAAATTGTATTTATTATTTGATTATTAAATACTGTGATTTGAAAATGTTTTTCAAATCCTATTTCAAAATGGAGAATTAAATAACACAATTAATAAATGAGATTATAAATATCTTTCCTTTTCATACATTTAAAAAAGTTATTCCCTTTTCTACATTCGTTTTCTCTTTCCAGCTCTCATTTTCAAATCCTTTTTGCAATTGCATTTCCTAAATGGTTTCCCCTCTCCTTTTAGCATTAGAGTGACCCTCCTGGTCCCTGAGCACACTGAAAACCAAGTTCAACCAATCACAGCTGCTCCTCGAACGTAACCAGCTCTCTCATTGGTTAGACAGCCATATTTGGGTGGACCTTGCCAAGCTGCACAGCTCCAGTCTAACCAATGAGAGAGCTAGTTACGTTCGAAGAGCAGCTGTGATTGGTTGAACTTGGTTTTCGGTGTGCTCAGGGACCAGGAGGGTCACTCGAATGCTAAAAGGAGAGGGGAAACCATTTAGGAAATGCAATTGCAAAACGGATTTGAAAATGAGAGCTGGAAAGAGAAAACGAATGTAGAAAAGGGAATAACTTTTTAAAAATGTATGAAAAGGAAAGATATTTATAATCTAATTTATTAATGGTGTTATTTAATTCTCCATTTCGAAATAGGATTTGAAAAACATTTTCAAATCACAGTATTTAATAATCAAATAATAAATACAATTTGCAATTCCTCTTTAGTATTTTAATTTAAAATGTGTAATTTCAAAATGTTTTTCAAATTTGTCTTTTTTTTTAATGAATTAATTGTTGAATTTTAAATTATATTTAGCAATCTATATTTTTAATTCACAATTAAGCACTCCTTGTCAAAATGCTGTATTGCTTTTCCAATGACCCCCGTAGTCCTCCATACACCGGTGCTGTTTCAGTGCTATGATGAGCTCTAAAACCTGACTGAAACTCTTCAAACTGTTAAGATGCTCACATACTTGATTAGCAACTATTTTATGAAATATTTTGGATAGGAAAAGAAGGTTAGATATAGGTCTGTAATTAAGTCATCTTGATCGAGGGAAGGTCTCTTAGGTAAATTACAGCAACCTTAAATTCCTGTGGTACATATCCATTTAGTAAGAATAGATAGTGCTCTCATGAGATTAAATTTTTTTTAGATTAATTAATTATGATCTGTTATTAATTAATCTCTTTTTTTAATCTCACCTAATAATTGCTGAGAAAAGCCCTCTTCTTAAGATATTTTCTTTTAAATTCATTACATTATTGAGGTAGAACAAAAGTTTGATACATTAATTAAAAAACTGGCTTTATGAAGTAATTTATTGTATTTAACAGACTTGAACAGATGCAGTCCCAGCCGTTTACCTAGCGTCTGCAACCTTCTGCATCGAGCATGCGCGATTCATTAGCGTTCTGGACGCAGTGGGGTAAATATCTTCTCTGAGTCCAGCTGTATTACGGGTTAAAACAACACGTAATATGCGCATTATTTTTGATACCGATGGCTTGCCATACCGATGGACCTGGGCGGCAGGGTGGAGGCGAGCTGCAGTGTGCGGTGCAGACTGGTTGCCCACTGTGAGATCTGAGACGGGAGAGCGCCCAGTGAGAAGAGTAACAACGTTACATGCTTCACCCAAAAGTTTCCATTAACCCCATGAAAGGTTGCTGGATTTGCCGCTAGTTGCTTTTGATTTATTTTTTATTTTTTAGAAAGAATTGCTAGAGGGGTCTATAAACCCACCAAATATAGAAAAGTTGGCAACACTATCGGCAACTCACTGTTCCTCCCCACCACGATGGAAGCCAGTTATCTTCTGATGAGTTCACAGCCAACTGATGTCCACTTTAGGGTGTGGTTAACCGCGAGCAACTCAACCACATGAAGCCCAGTGCATAAAACAGGTTTTATTTAAATGGAACTCGCATGCAGAAACTGTCAAATTAAAGATTAAAAATTAGATTAACGCAATTAAAAAACATAGCGCGCTAAATATGGCTGTAATTAATTGATCGCAATCAACGTGATAATTTGACAACCCTAAGAATAGATTCATATCTAACATGGGACCAGGAACCAAAAGGAATACTTCCTTTAAATAATTTGGTTGGGATTAGGTTCAACATACAAGTTGAAGGTTTAGATGAGGCTAATATTTTTGATAATTCCAAAAGCTCAACTGAAAACAGTCTAAACACAAATGAGGTTCTACAGTTCTCTCCGATGCTGCCTCACTTACTGAAAGAGAAGTAATCATGTTTGGGAGGATACCAATGATTTTATTTTTAATAGAATTAATTCTATTTATGAAGAATCCCATAAAGTCTTCACTACTAAGAGCTTGGGGAATACAGTGGGGTAAAAAGTACTTAGTCAGCCACCAATTGTGCAAGTTCTCCCACTTAAAGATGAGAGAGCCCTGTAAGTTTTATCATTCACCTCAACTATGAGAGACAAAATGAGAAAGAAAATCACATGGTCTGATTTTTAAAGAATTTGTTTGAAAATTATGTGGTATTGGTCACCTACAAACAAGCAAGATTTCTGGCTCTCAGATTTGTAACTACTTCTGTAAGAGGCACCTCTGTCCTCCCCTCATTAGCTGTATTAATAGCAACTGTTTGAACTCGTTATCAGTATAAAAGTCACACTCCAAACTTTACTATGGCCAAGACCAAAGAGCTGTCAAAGGAGACCAGAAACAAAATTGTAGACCTGCACCCGGCTGGGAAGACTGAATCTGCAATATGTAACAGCTTGGTATGAAGAAATCAACTGTAGAAGCAATTATTAGAAAATGGAAGGCATACAAGACCACTGATACCCTCGATCTGGGGCTCCACGCAAGATCTTACCCCGTGGGGTCAGATCTGATCAAAAGAACGGTGAGCAAAAATCCCAGAATCACATGGGTGGACTTAGTGAGTGACCTCCAGAAAGCTGGGACCAAAGTAACAAAGGCTACCATCAGTAACACACTACGGCGCCAGGGACTCAAATCCTGCAGTGCCAGACGTATCCCCCCCTGCTTACAGTACATGTCCAGGGGTCACATTTATAAAGCTTGGTTACGCAAAGTAAAGTAAAGTAAGAATTGAACAGATTCTTTAAAACTTGTTACAGCCTTGTCTGATAAAGTTTTACTATAAGGAATTTTTCTTTCAGGTTTAAGATAGTCAGTTAAAGTAAATGTAAAAGTTATCAAAAAAATGGTCAGACAGAACCAGGTTATGTGGGAGGACTGTAGTTTCCTCACACTCAATGCCGTATGTCAACACAAGGTCCAAAGTGTGTTGACCCGAGTGGGTGGGTCCCTGTACTTTTTGAGTAAAGTCTAAGATAGCATTAAAGTCTGCATTTAGGCTATCACTTTCAGTGTCCGCATGAATATTGAAATCCCCCACTTATCAATACTTAACACTAAATCAGATAAAAAAAATCTGAGAACTAATCTAAAATTTGAGAGTTAGGCCCTGGCGAATGATACAAAACCACAAACAAGTGTTTTTAGTGCTTTGCAACCTGGATGAAGAAAACTGAGGGTTAAATGTTCAAAGGAATTGTGGCTATTATATATATATATATATATATATATATATATATATATATATATATATATATATATAATAAATCTGAATGAAAAATGGTTGCAACTCCTCCTCGCCCAGTACTTCTAGGAATGTGAAAATTTAAATAACTGAAATTAGTTGACTCACTTAGACTGACATAATCTTCCTGCTGCAGCCAGGTTTCCATGAGACAAAAAAATTCAATTTGATTATCACAAATCAAGTAATTAACTAACAGTCTTTGAAGAGAGAGATCTCATGTTCAATAAACATTTAATTTTTTTTATTTTTCTGTTAAGTCAAAGTCGTATTTATCTTTGAGATTTTTATGATTTGCTTTTTTAGGTTAACCTTTAATCCATTTGATTTTGGGTCGTGGTTAAGACACTGTCTCAGTGAGGTAATGGGTGGGTAACGGTACAGAAGCTGCATAAAGGTGGGCTGAACTACAACTCTGCTTCCTGGTCTGGACCCTGGGTTGTCAGTGTTTTGGAGGACTAATAATTGTGCCCAGATTCCTAGAAAGAAGAACTGCTCCATCCAAAGTGGGATGGATGCCAGATCAGACCATTCACTTGATGGGACTGGGCATCCTCTCTATATGTATGTATCCATCCCTAGGATACTTACACCCACACATCCTGCTCTATACCTGATTATTCTTTGAGGGGTTGCGGGTGATGATGTTGAAGTTGGTATGTGAATCACAGGTGATTTTGAACTTTGTACTATATGTATCACTTCAGTGTAGTGTCATTTTAACTGCTACTATCAAACTAACAGACGGCTCATCAGAGTAAAGGTTAGCCATTAAAGTTTGGCATCTCATAGAAGTTCGGCATCTCATACGTTAGAAGCCTGTCATTTTGAACATTTAAATTGTACAGTTACAGTATCAAAGTGGAAAACTGCAGGGATGTTGTGGCAGATTGGTGTGAATTGTATTTTTTCTATCTATGCAGCTTCCAAGTTTCTTTATGACGAACCACGACTACACCATGTACTCAAATGACGTGGAATTCATCAATGGACTGCTAAACATCAAGACCAGGTGATTGCTTGTTCAGGAGGGATACTCTCGATGCAATATATTCTCAACAATGGTAGAGTTTTGTTCATTCTTTTAATGTAGAGGTCTTGTGGTGTACCGGCTCACACTCTCCCTGTGGCGCTTCCTGTCCCTGTGTTACTACGCTGAGGCTCGGCTGGATGTACTGAAGCTCACCAAGCACATGGAGGATGGGACCATTAAAGCTCGCTGGAGGATCAAGGGCCTTCCCTTTCATTCTCTTCTGCTGCGCTTCTACCGGAAAGACAAATCCCATCTGTACAGGTGACACAGTTCATTCAGAGCAGATACAAGTTCAAACATTTTACTTGGTGAAGTCTATTAAATGTATTCACTTGTTAGTTTGTTGTTTTTAGGATTACCTTAAAGAATTTACTTAAAGCTGAATCAGTTTAAGCTAAATCAGTTAGGAGCCATTTGTTTCTTAAAACTGCTTTTAAATGTTTTTTTTGGTTTGTTTTTACATTTATTTTTAAAAAGGGGACAATACATGTTTAGTAGTATACTTTTATTTAACCAGGGAAGAAAATCACATTGAGATAGGTATGTCATTTACAAGTGAGCCCTGGCCAAGGTAGCAGCACACAGTGAACATAATAGAGAGACAAAGTAAAAATAAGTACATAAAACAATAGTGACACACACACACACACACACACAAAATTAGATATGATAATGTTGATAAACATTCAAATGTAAATACATGAGATTATAGCCAAGTGGCTATAATCAAGATGCAAGTTTATAGGCAGCCATCAGTTCATACGGTAAACTATCTACAGAAACACCTCTTTGTGGAAGATTCATAATCCCTTGAAGGGAGGTTCAGAAATGTACCTGAAAATACATTTTTTGTTGCCTAACCATCCGTTATGGTTGTGGAAAACCTTGTTTCATTAGCGATGGAAGTCTTTTACTCAGACTTGTCTTTTCAGATGGCAATTCTTCTCAGAACCTACTATGCATAGAACATTCTAATGTTATACTGAATTCACTCTATTCAGTTTTTACACATTCCAATCATGTTGGTCTTTTTTTCCTCCTGTATTTGCTTTGCATATTAGTGCTGGATAAACAGCCATTTGTAAACGTCAGATTCTAATGTTCTCATACTTAATCTCATCTCTTTTAGATCATATGATGCATTTTCTACTTTTTACATTGGACATGATGGACTCATTCATTGTCACAAAGTTGAAAAGGTATGCATCTTATTTCTTGATGTCATTTTACAACTACAATGTAAGATGAAAGAGTTACCTTAGTTAGGTGTCTCTTTTGTAATGACCTTTAAATATTCAGACTTAAATCAGTTGCCAGAGTAAAGCACTAAAATAATCTAACCACGAAAGTTAGGAATACTTGGGTTTCTGATGATAATTCAGAATGTTGCTAAACTGCACTATAATCGTTACAAGGGAACTAAGTAGACCTTCTTCAAGTTGGTAAATACAGCTTCCCAAATGTTAAATATTTAAATACTTATTACATAACATGGTGATGTTATGTAATAAGAGTCAACCACTGAATTTTCTGGCTCAATTACAGTTTGTATTTAAACATTCCTTTTCATTATGCTGTTCATGCTGTGACACAATGAGAACAAGAAAACATCTTACATTTAGTCAACAGTACCTGAATCTACTGCAAGGCTTCAGAAGCGTGTTCTCAGAGGGAAGATCCCAGAGTGTAATTGGCAACAGTTTTTTTTTTTGTTTGTTTTTTTTTTTACGGTGACAGAAAAATATAAAGACCATATGTCATTTTTAACAGATTGCAACTCACCCCTTGGTGCAGACATTTTCAACTTTATGCAAGAAAGATTCCAATGAAAGCATTTGAGCATCTCAGACCTGGACACCGTACTCCATTCATCTCGCTATCTGGGAGCTTGCAGGATAAGGAAAGCCCTCGTTCAGAGAGTCTTGCTGACTCCTGATCACTTCAGTTTGACAAATGTTCAACAAGATTACAAGCACAACATTTCATGCTTGTAATTCCAGTGTGGGGGATTCAGCCTCCAGAAAAAAAATTTTTACCTGGATTTTTTTCCCTTTTTAGTGTTAGATGTGGATTTAACATGTAATGAAGATTTCTTTAAAATTAAAAGTACTGAGATAAAACTAAAGTAACATGGGTAATTATAATTTATTACTTTGGTACTTGATCAATTTTAGTCAATATACCATCCTTTTCTTTAGTTTATATTACTCATATCTCTGTAATCACATGTATTTGTCTAAAGTGTAAGCATAAATTCTAACCCAAAGATGCATTAAATGCTGGTGTTTTACTATTCTTTCATTGACAATATACATAAAAAAACTTGAGGTGAAATGGTTTATATTCTTTATGCAGAGCAGGTTAAATTAATCTGTTTTTTTACCCACCCTCTGTGTTTCAGGTGATGCCAGCTCAGCCCCCTGTCCTTCCAAGAATAACCTCCCTCCTAGCGGGGGCTCTAGTTGCACTGGGAGTGCAAGAACACAAACCTGCTCTCAACCTTCTCCCCCCCTCCTTTCCTCATTGCGACAAAGCAAAAATTTACGATAGAAAATGAGCCTGTGGAATTAATCATTCCTAAGTTTAATGTGATCCAGAACATGTCCATTCACCCATACCTCTATGGTGCATCTTAAAATCAAAGTGTATACTGATTATTTTTGATTACTGTTGCCTCTGCATTTGATAAGAAGTCATGACTTCTCTCTGCATTACCTGTTTAGTTCAGCTGTCTACTTGAAGACATAATTAGGTTTTTGGGCCCAGACGTCACATGGTTGTCAGTTACTACTCTGCTGCCAAATATCGATTGTACTGCCAGGAAAGCTTCTGTGTTTTCACAATAATAAAAAGTACCAGGTTTTAAGGCTCTCACTATCAGAAGCTTTGAAATAAACGTTTATATGTTGAAGGTAAAGCTGGGCAACTTTAGATCATTTTTTTTCTTGCCATGAATATTGTGTAATAAATGAATGTTGAATATTCTCCAGTAACAGACATCCAAAAAAAGTAAAGCAAATTCAGTAAAGCCTTCCAATTTTAGATGACATCCCCTTTTTTTTAAATGTATGCAGAGTGATTAGTTTGATGCTTTATTATTTAAATGATCTAAACCTCAAGCTAGCAAGGTATGTATGTATGTATGTGTGTATGTATGTGTGTACATATAGCTATACTTGTGTGGACCAACTTTTGACAGCCCACCAGCATTGTGTGGACATTTGTAGTTGTGAGGACATTTTGCCTGCTCGACACAATGTTTAACAAGCTATTAAACTCTACTAGTTAGGTTTAGAGGTATGGTGTGAATTAGGTTAAGGTTTGGGTTAGGCATGTATCACTAATGGTTAGGTTTAGGGAAAGTTGTGTGTGTGTGTGTGCGTATATGTATATATATATATGTATATGTGTATATTAGTGTGTATATATATATATGTATGTATGTATGTATGTATGTATGTATGTATGTATGTATGTATGTATGTATGTATGTATGTATGTATGTATGTATGTATGTGTGTGTGTGTGTGTGTGGGTGTGTGGGTGGGTGGGTGTGTACATGTATAGCTATATTTGTGAGGACCAACCTTTGACAGGCCACCACCCTTGTGTGGACATTTGTAGTTGTGAGGACATTTGGCCTGGTCCCCACAATGTTTAACTAGCTATTAAACTCTACTTGTTAGGTTTAGAGGTATGGTGTGAATTAGGTTTAGGTTAAGGTTAGGGTTAGGCATGTATCACTAATGGTTAGGTTTAGGGAAAGTGTCTGGGTTAGGCATAGTAAAATCAATTGAAGTCAATACAATGTCAACACAAGGATAGTAAGACGTGCGTGTGTGTGTGTGTGTGTGTGTGTATATGTGTGTGTATATATATGTGTGTGTGTGTGTGTATATGTGTGTGTATATATATGTGTGTGTGTGTATATATATGTGTGTGTGTGTATATATATGTGTGTGTGTGTATATATATGTATGTGTGTATATATATATGTGTGTGTGTATATATATGTGTGTATGTATATATATGTATATATATATGTATGTGTGTATGTATATATATATATATGTATGTGTGTATGTATATATATGTATATATATATATAATTTGTGTATATGTATGTGTATATATGTATATGTGTGTGTATTATAATATAATATGACTTTGCCCCAGTCCTCAGCAGTCCATTCACCATACTTTCTGCAGAAGATCAATCTGTCCCTGATGGTTTTTTTGGGAGAGAAGTGGCTTCTTTGCTGCCCTTCTTGACACCAGGCCATCTTCCAAAAGTTTTCGCCTCACTGTGCGTGCAGATGCGCTCACACCTGTCTGCTGCCATTCCTGAGCAAGCTCTGCGCTGGTGGCACTCCGATCCCGCAGCTGAATCCTCTTTAGGAGATGATCCTGGCGCTTGCTGGACTTTCTTCGACGCCCTGAAGCCTTCTTAACTAGAATTGAACCTCTTTCCTTGAAATTCTTGATAATCCTATAAATTGTTGATTTAGGTGCAATTTTAGTAGCCACAAAATCCTTGCCTGTGAAGCCATTTTTATGCAACGCAATGATGGCTGCACGTTTCTTTGCAGGTCACAATGGAAGAACAATGATTTCAAGCATCTCCCTCCTTTTAACTTGTCAAGTCTGCCATTCTAACCCAAAGAAGGACTATGCAATTCATCTGATCACTGTTCATAACATTCTGGAGTATATGCAAATTGCTATTATAAAACCTTAAGCAGCAACTTTTCCAATTTACAATATTTATGTAATTCTCAAAACTTTTGGCCACGACTGTATATGTATATGTATTTATATGTATATAAGGTGGCTTGCAAAAGTATTCGGCCCCCTTGAACTTTTCCACATTTTGTCACATTACAGCCACAAACATGAATCAATTTTATTGGAATTCCAATTGAAAGACCAATACAAAGTGGTGTATACGTGAGAAGTGGAACGAAAATCATACATGATTCCAAACATTTTTTACAAATAAATAACTGAAAAGTGGGGTGTGCGTAATTATTCAGCCCCTTTGGTCTGAGTGCAGTCAGTTGCCCATAGACATTGCCTGATGAGTGCTAATGACTAAATAGAGTGCACCTGTGTGTAATCTAATGTCAGTACAAATACAGCTGCCCTGTGACAGCCTCAGAGGTTGTCTAAGAGAATGTTGGGAGCAACAACACCATGAAGTCCAAAGAACACACCAGACAGGTCAGGGATAAAGTTATTGAGAATTTTAAAGCAGGCTTAGGCTAAAAAAAAGATTTCCCCAAGCCTTGAACAACCCACGGAGCACTGTTCAAGCGATCATACAGAAATGAAAGGAGTATGGCACAACTGTAAACCTACCAAGACAAGGCCGTCCACGTAAACTCACAGGCCGAACAAGGAGAGCGCTGATCAGAAATGCAGCCAAGAGTCCCAAGGTGACTCTGGACGAGCTGCAGAGATCTACAGCTCAGGTGTGGGAATCTGTCCATAGGACAACTATTAGTGGTGCACTGCACAAAGTTGGCCTTTATGGAAGAGTGGCAAGAAGAAAGCCATTGTTAAAGGAAAACCATAAGAAGTCCCGTTTGCAGTTTGCCACAAGCCATGTGGGGGACACAGCACACGTGGAAGAAGGTGCTCTGGTCAGATGAGACCAAAATGGAACTTTTTGGCCAAAATGCAAAACGCTATGAGTGGCGGAAAGCAACACTACACATCACTCTGAACACACCATCCCACTGTCAAATATGGTGGTGGCAGCATCATGCTCTGGGGGTGCTTCTCTTCAGCAGGGACAGGGAAGCTGGTCAGAGTTGATGGGAAGATGGATGGAGCCAAATACAGGGCAATCTTGGAAGAAAACCTCTTGGACTCTGCAAAAGACTTGAGACTGGGGCGGAGGTTCACCTTCAAGCAGGACAACGACCCTAAACATAAAGCCAGGGTAACAATGGAATGGTTTAAAACAAAACATCCATGTGTTAGAATGGCCCAGTCAAAGTCCAGATCTAAATCCAATCGAGAATCTGTGGCAAGATCTGAAAGCTGCTGTTCACAAACGCTGTCCATCTAATCTGACTGAGCTGGAGCTGTTTTGCAAAGAAGAATGGGCAAGAATTTCAGTCTCTAGATGTGCAAAGCTGGTAGAGACATACCCTAAAAGACTGGCAGCTGTAACTGCAGCAAAAGGTGGTTCTTCAAAGTATTGACTCAGGGGGCTGAATAATTACGCACACCCCACTTTTCAGTTATTTATTTGCAAAAAATGTTTGGAATCATGTATGATTTTCGTTCCACTTCTCACGTGTACACCACTTTGTATTGGTCTTTCACGTGGAATTTCAATAAAATTGATTCATGTTTGTGTCTGTATTTGACAAAATGTGGAAAAGTTCAAAGGGGCCGAATACTTTTGCAAGCCACTGTATATATGTATATGTGTGTATATATATGAAGCAAGGCAGTCCTCAAGACACGCCAAGTTTCCAACCCTGTTTTACTATGTCACTGAAAGCGATATCTGAAAACACACCTCTAACGGTGCATATATCTAACAGTATAAATTATTGTGTGCTTCAAGTGTAAAAGCCAGCCTGTAGGTTGAAAGATGTATTTCACTCACTTCGCTTTACCTACATAAAAAATACAGAAATAAAGGAAACTGTTTCAGGTTAGTTTTTAAAATCCAAATGTGAAGTTCGTGCCCTGCAGTCATGAATGTCCAGCTCTTTAGAACATTAAACAACTGTGAAGAGTTGTAAAATACATTAAAAGTTGGTTCTTAACAAAACGTATAAAGAACCCAAATTTTTTCATAAAATAACTATTTATTTCTCTCTCACCCTTAACACCTTTGCAACTTTCTTCAATTTTTCTCTTTCTTATATCTCTGCTTCTGGATGTTCAATCAGGCAACCTCAAGCACAAACTAATAATGCACTTGTGTTTATCTGTTTCTATGGTGACATGCACTTTCCAACTTTAGTCTCACAACTATGGCTACTCTAAGGTTGGTCTCATGGAGCTGGCACCAGAGAGAAAAGAAATTAAGATTTTTAACCAGTTTAAAAGATTGAAGGCAGATGTCGTTTTAATACAAGAAACCCATAAATCTACCTCTGCTACAAATGATCTTAAATCACCTGAGTTTCCTATGGGTGTTCTGCATGCTATAAATCTAGACAAAAGGGTGCAGCAATATTAATAAATAAAAATGTTAATTTAACAGTAATAGATATGGTTACAGATCCAGAGGGTAGATTTATTATAGTAAAACTATACATAACCAAAAGTTTTGTATTGTCAGTATATATGGTCCTCATTCTTTCATTCCTTCTTCTCGGTGCTCCTTGAATACTTGGATTGCTCACTTCTTCTTGGGGGCGACCTCAACTTTGGTTTAAATGAAGAAATAGACAAGCTCAGCACAGCAGGGACTCAGCGCAGCTAGAAATCCATCGATATAGTCAAACAGTACACGAGGGATTATGGACTTTGCGACGCATGGCGATCTCTTCAGAAAATATACTTTCTTCTCAAATGTCCACCATTCATATTCTCGACAGGATTATTTGTTAGTCAGCAGTTTACTGTTGACTGACATTTCAGACACTTAGGTACACCCTATAGCTGATCATGCTCCTATTTCTCTAATTCTAGTAAAAAAAAGAAACGCCTCAAAGCAAAAATTGGAGATCTAATATATCATTACTTAAGGATAAAGAATTTATTAAATATTTCGAAAAAGAGTGAGCTTCGTATTTGGAATATAATGACCTCCCTGGTACGTCACCATCCATTCTTTGGGAGGCAGGGAAACCTGTGATTAGAGGTAAAATAATCTCATTCTCATCAAATAAAAAGAAAACAGAAAAAAAAGGTATTCAGGAATTAGAAGAAACTATTAATTCATTAGAAGCTGCCCTAGATGAGGAGAGACTAGCCAAAATTCGTAAAGCAAAGCTAGAATTAAAGGAAATTAATAAATACACTCAGTTCTTAATTCAAAGATTTAGGATAGAAAACTTTGAACAAGGTAATAAATGGGGTAGATTTTTGGCTAACCAGCTTAAAATTAATAAAGAAAAAGAACTAAATTATATCTGCTATTAAAGATCAGACCAGGAATACAGTATATGATCCTGGAAAAATAAACAACACCTTTAAAGAATTTTACAAAACCTTATACTCACCGGAGATAAACCCATCAGATCATGAAATTTAACAATTTTTGGATAAAATAACACTACCTAAATTATCGGAAAGTCAAGCGATGGCCCTGGATTCACCACTAACAACAGGTGAACTCCATTAGGCCCTCCAAAGCATGCCCAATAAAAAGGCACCTGGCTCAGATGGATTTCCAGCAGAGTTCTATAACGAATTCTGGAATACTCTGGCACCAACATTTCACAGAATGGTGCAGTAAACCAAGGAAAATGGCCGACTTCCACCAAATATAAATTCTGCCTACATTAGTCTTCTACTAAAATCAGTTCAATACCCTGTGTTTCCTACCAGCTATCATCCCTTATCCCTCATTAATGTTGATCTTAAAATTATCTGCAAAGCTCTCGCAAAAAAGGATAGAGAGAGTAACCCCTCTTATAATACATCCTGATCAAACTGGTTTTATAAAAGGGAGACATTCATCCACAAATTCACGTAGATTAATAGATTTTTCTTACTGTAAAAACATTGAAGCTAATTTATTATCTCTAGATGCAGAAAAGGTATTTGATCGAGTTACTGGAAATTCTTATTTGCAACCTTACATAAATTTGGCTTTGGAAATTCTTTTATAAACTGGTTGAAAATATACAGTTCACCAACAGCATGTATCAGGATGTTGCGGACACACAGCCATTGGGTGGCGCTAACCCACATTCTAGCTCCGACAGGAGAAGAAGAGGACCAGAGGTTATATAAGGCACCTCCGGAGACCTTCACGCCCTCTCCAGTTCTGGCGTTCAGCCAAACAGCGCCAGGAGAGATCCAATCCTTCCTTCGCTGGCGAGGGAAAAGACCCGAGTTCTGGGAGGAACTCACTCCAACGACGACAAGACTGCTGATCAATCAGATGAATCAAACCCAGTGTTTTGAGATAAACCCCTCTGTTCCGCCCTGAGCCCTGCTTTCTGAACAGATGCTGGCGTATGAAGTGAAATGCTAACAAGCTACTGAATACCGCAGAACCACGTTGAGAATGGAGCATTACCCCACTGCGACAAAGCCTGGGACAATGCTATCTTGAACTTGCAGAGAAGGTACCGTGTCAGTGAACTGAGGTGCAGCTGATCGCAGTTTAGCAAGCCGGAGAGGACGACACACCGTCCAAGCTAATCCTTTCATACATGAACAATAAAGACTGCCATTAATACTGTTCAAAGTAGAGATCGACTTTAAAACAGATAGTTTAAACACTAAAACTAATTTTTTAAGTCATTTTTGAGACCACCTTCTTGGTATGTCAAAATACTAAATTAGATCGACATAATTGGTGCACCGTTAACGTCAACACAAGGTCTAAATATTAAATTAGATCAATGACTTCGGTGACCGATCCATTAAATAGAATCAATTATCTAAAGGTTATTGATTTCTAATTCAGCAAATGGTTTAATGAAACATGGCTTCTTCCAAAGAATGTTTTTCTTCACTTCTGCTTTGCATTGTGAATTGGTGGTTGGAAAACAAACCAGAATGTGCTAATTAGTCTTAAACGAATCACAATTAGTTTAAAACTAACTTAGCTTCATTCCCAACACTGTTCAATATAAGCCTTGGTCTTTGAGCAAACATATTTCAATTCAGTTTATTTATATAGCGCCAATTCACAACAGATGTCATCTCAAGGCACTTGTCAAGTTATGTTACGTGTTCAGCTTCTGCCCAAACTTGAAAATGGCTTGGTCAACCATAATAAAAGCACAGGAACAACTCTTTCTTCTTCACAATTTATTTGATTTTTCTTTGTGGAGGTAAATCAGGTTGAAACCTTCAAAAAGAGAACAGAGTTATACAATTATCACTCTCAAACAGAGTGGACAATGTTTAACTCATTTTTAAATAATGTAATATTAACTTAAATGCTTTTAACCTGCAATATTTCCCATTTTATCATCTAAAATTAACATTAAAGACTAATCAATTGACCTGCAGCGCTTTTGACATTAAAGCATTTTAAATAGAAACATGACAAATAAATCAAATCTAAGCAGGCCATATCTTATTTAGGACAGTGAATGTTTTTATCCATACCAGTAGCCTCTTTTTGGTTTTCCCCAAGCTGAACAATTGTCTTTGTGTCTGCTGCATCCACTCTGAGGTGCAGACTGAATCTGTGCACTGCAGACAGGTGCTCCCACTCAGTTGATGAGCTTGATCAGCCTTGGGTTTTCCTCATGCAAGCAGGTGGAGTTGTGCTACTCCACAGGCTTCAGGGGGCAGCATTGCCGACTGGCTAGGGTAACTAGACTGAATCTTACTTTGGACTTGACACCTCCCACTTGAGCTCCTGGTTCTTGAACCCAAGGAGGTCACAACCTTTAGTCCTGCTGTTGAAAGTGTCGAGTTGGATCCTGTGCTGTTGGCTTTAGAGTGGGAGCCTTTCCCACCATTAGTCCATCCTCTTCATGTCTTGTATGTCCAGTTTTATTTTGCTCTTCCCTAGGAAGCAAGACGACTATCCGCCTGACATCTCTGTGAAGAACCGTAGCAGGGATTCGGGCTGGACGTCCTGTCCTTGCGTTGCCAACCTTTCTAACAGGTTTCACAGAGGAGACTGGGTAACTTGGGAATGTTCGGACATTCACATCCCTCACGACTCCATTCCTGCCTGCGTTAACACCGACGACCCTGGCAAGCCTATACTGGCTCCTTAAGGCATTCTGGTCCGCCACCCAGACGATGTCTCCAACGGCAACATTGCGCTCTTTTGTGTGCCACTTACTCCTGATGAACATGTTAGGTCCAGCCAGCTGACTCCACTTTTTCCAGAACTTGTTAACTTCTGCCTGAATCACTCTTAGCCTCTTGTAAGGGTAGCCTTCAAAGTTGAAGCTTCCTGGGTCTCCCTTAGATCCAGCTCTACCCAGGAGCAGAGAGTTTGGGCTGAGGTATTCAATACAGTCCTCCCGACTTTGAGTCCTGGCGTCTATCGGCCTTTCATTTGCCAGGTTTGCTGCCATGTAAAGGAATGTCTGAAACTCTCCCCATGTGAAGATTCCATCCCCTCCCAGGTTATGCAGGGCCCTTTTCACGATCTGAACAGCTGCTTCCGCGGCACCATTTCTGTGAGGAGAGTCTGCTGGGTGGATCTTCCAGCTCCAGTCCGTTCCATGTTTGGCAGCCTCATTTCCTAGTTCTGCCTCCTTCAACTGGTCTAGAAACAGGTAAAGTTCCTTTAGGGCAGGCTTGGCTCCCACGAAGTTCTTTCCGGGATCTGACCACAGCTTTCTTGGATGCCCTCTTAGTGCTGTGAATCTTTGGTAGGCCAGTAAAAACCCTTCAGTTGACTGGTCCCCAACAACATCTGTGTGTATGGCTCTTGATGCCATACAGCAGAAGACAATACCCCATACCTTGAGCTTCACTCGCTTCCTCACCGCATCCTTCACTTCATACGGTCCGAATAGATCTACTGTTGTGAACTCAAATGGTCTGGCTGGCTGTGTCCGCTCCAGTGGAAGTCCGCCCATGATCTGCTGGCACCTCCTTGCTCTGGCTTTCCTGCATATTACACAGCTGTCCACCACTTTCTTAGCCAATTTTCGGCCTCTCACAACCCAGGCTTTTGTCCTCATACGTAGGAGTGTTCCAGCTATCTCCTCATGATTCACCTTGTGGGCTTCCTGAGCTAGAAGTGTTGATATCCAAGCTTCATAGGGTAGGATTGGTACTGCAATTCCCTCTTTATTGAAGATCTGGATTCTTCCTCCACAAACCAACAGTCCTGATTCCTTTTCCTTGTATACAGCCAGCCTGTTGAGGGTAGTGTCATGAAAGGTAACACCTTCTTGGGCTGCAAGACAAAGGTCTCGAAGTGCATCTTCATACTCTCCAGCAGACAGTACCGTTTGTTTGGCTTTGGTCTTGGCCTCCTCCTTTGGTAGGATGACCTCCCACTTTGACCTACTGACAGCTGTGCCTTTTCTCTTCCATTTCATGGCAGCTCTCCACACCCAGGCAAGGACTCTGACCAGTTTGGTCAAACTGCTGAATCTCCTTTCATCAACAAGAAGCTTAACTGCAAAGCCCGCTGGAGGTCTGCGGATTAGAATTTCCCCTGTCCTGTCAGAAGTTAATGGATGAATCACAGATTCATTGTTGTCAGGGGTTTGCGGTGAAATACACTGCTTTCTCTTTGCTTGAGCTCTGGTCAGTACTGCGGAGAAAGCCTTCCTTTGGAGTTTATCTATGCCCTCCTTGGCTTTAGTTGCAACCTCTTTAGCTGACTTCTTTGGCCACTCCTCCACAGGCTGCTTCAGGAAATGAGGTCCATTTTGCCATTCTGAAACCTCATTGAGGTCCTCTGGAGTTGCTCCTCTAGTCATAATGTCAGCTATGTTTAGGTGGCCAGGGATCCACCACCAGTCCTCAAGTGATCCAGCCTTCTGGATTTCACCAACCCTGTTGGCAAAGAAGGTCTGGTATCCATAACTGTCCCGATGAATAGCCCCCAGCACAGTTTGGCTGTCCAGCAGGTGGAACCATCGTTCGATTACCATCCGGCTATGCTTTTCAATGTATTTCCTCAGCCGGGTTGCAAAAACTGCACCACAAATCTCTGCCTTGACTGGCTCCCCTTTTTGGTCCAGTGGTGTGAGCTTTGCCTTGGATTCAACCAATCTAACCTGGATGCCTTGCTCAGTCTCCCACCTGAGGTACACCACAGCTCCGAAACTCTTGTCACTTCCATCAGAGAATGTTACTCCCCAAGGTTTTCCGATCCAGCCCGTTGGGGTAAGGCTCCTATGGAAGGTGATCTGGCCAACATGAACATACTCCTCAAACAGTTTGATTGCTTCCCTCCTGAGGTCTCCAGACAGTGGCTTGTCCCAAATGTCTTGGGTCAGACTTCCACCTTCTGTCTCTTGGAATGCTTTCCTGACAAGTATGGCTCCTTTCTGTTTGGTAGGAGAGACTAGGCCGATTGGGTCGTAGAGGCCAGCTACTTGACTTAATAGCTCTCTTCTGGTTAGTGGGTCAGGGGTCTTTTCTCTCACTTCCTCTTCAAGGAGGTCTTGGCCTGTTCTTATTTTCTTTCTCCTTCTTGAGAAGTTGATCGAGGATATTATGTACAGCTTGTCCTCCTGGACCAGGTATCCGATCCCCAAGGCTCTGTTTTCATCTTCCCTCATCTGATTAGGAAGAATCACGACTCCACCTTTCCCTGTTGGGTTTTCTGATCCAGGTTTTTCTCCTTCCAGGTTCATTTGCCTCCCACTGTGCCCTGACTGGATCCATGGCTTGAGGAAGAATCCACCAGCTCTCAGAATTTCTTCCACACCTTTTATGGTCTTTTCCAGCCTTTTAAAGTTACTGTGGGATGTTAGAATATCATCCACGTAACTGTCCTCCTCCAGGACTTTACGCTCCTCTTCTAGGTGAGTAAACATTGGCAGCCCTGCTGTCTCTCGCATAGCTAGCTGTGCTATGCATCCTGCCGGTCGATCTCCCATATTGACTCTGGTGATCACAAACTCTCCAATCTCCTCATCTTGAGTATCTCTCCAGAGGAATCTGTGGAGGTGCATCTCCCGGTCTTCCAGCCACACAGAGTTGTACATCTTTTTGATGTCTCCCAGAGCTGCAAAACTGCCTCTTCTGAACCTGAGTAAGACTGCCCGGATTGGATTAAGGACATCAGGCCCCTTCAGCAGGAGATCGTTCATACTCAGCCCCTGGAATTTTTGGCTGCTGTTCCACACTATGCGTATTGGTGTTGTTAAAGAGCGGGGGTTTGGTGCTACTAAGTGGCTCACATACCACACTGGCCCTCTCCAACTGTCAATACACTCCTTGGCGAGTTTTTTGGCTGCTCCTCTTGCCACCATCTCGTGTATTTGGGCTGTGTAGGCAGCCCACCACTCAGGGTCTTTCCGGAGTTGTTTTTCAGTCCTCCGAAAGGTTGCTTCCACTCCACTCCGGTTATTGGGAAGAGAGGTTGGGTCTTCAATCCATGGATATTTGGAATCCCAGTGTGGAGCATCACTGTGGGCATCCGCTTTTACATATGTGAGGCCTTGTTTTATAATTTCAAGCTCCCTCTCCTCATTCAGAGTCATTTCCTTTCCCCCTGGTTGACAACTACCACAGCGGCATCCACCACACTTTGGTTCACAGGCTGCTCCAATGCTGTCCCATTTCCACCAGTCCAGGAACTCTCTGGCAGCAACTGTGGTCTCAGCCTGCCTTTCTCCGGCCTCAACACTTTCTTCATATTTCACCGCGGCTGTTCTCATCGAGCGGGCAAAGTGTGTTTCAGACCGATGCGCTGCCATGTCCACTTCCTCAAAGAGATCCGGATGAGCTCCTCCTACAGCCTTTCCCAGCGGGCTGTCCCACAAGACGAGGTCCCCAACAACCTTCACTCTCTGTGGGGAAAGTCGGCCTTCACGGTGGCTGATAAGTAGTTCAATGCTTTCTGGTCTCCTCAAGTCCTCCAGTTTAGTTTCAGGGAAGAATTTCCTCAACTCTTCAGGTTTAATGACTCTGTGGACCTTGGCTATTTCATGTAGACCATAGCAGATGAGTTCGTGAGCTCGTTCCGTCCCGCTGGGTGTTTTGACTCTCACTCTGAGTAGATATCGTCTGGTGTTGACCTTCATAGCCATTTCTCCGACTCCATGGACGACCAAAGTGATTTTTTCACTCCTCAGCTTTAATCTCTCAGCAGCTCGGTGTGTGATGTAATTTGTGTCCGATGCTAAGTCAATTAGCGTTCCAATTTTCTGACCTGCATTTGCAGTGACTTCCAGAAGCATCATAATAACTGGCAGCTCTTCCAAGCCATTTGCCTCCATTAGTCCCAACTGATCCTTCACTGCACAGTTCGTTATTGCTGTAATGTTGGTAAAAGCCCGTCTGCATTTTACTGCCATTTCTGGGGAGAGTTCGGCCATAAACTTTTCTTGTTCCTCTGTAAGCATAGGCGTTCTCCTGCTGTCTTTTCCACCTTTGTCTCCCCCGCCTCTCCTAGATTCTGCTCTTGGACAGAGAAAGAAGTGGTGGTCAGATGAGCTTCCCTCCTTTCTGCAATCTTTGTTTCTGCACAGGTAGGTGCTTAAACATTCATCTTCTTCTCCATGACATCCCAGGCATCGCTTGCATGCTCCCAACTTCCTAATAGCATTTACTTTCAGCCAGTTTTAGTTCCTTGAAACTCTTACAGAAGAATACTTTCTCTCTATGTTTTTCATCTCCACAGACAACACATCCTCCACCTTTCTTTACGGAACGTGTGGAAGCAAATTTTCTTTCTTGTTTCCTTTCTTGTCTCTCTGGCTTCTCAGTTACACCAAGCTGCTCCAATCTCTCCAGAATTTTTTCTTGAGTTTTTAGAAACTTGAGGAGGCTATCAAAATGATTGTCAGGAGTAACATTATTTTGGGGGTTCACCATAAACACAAGCCAGTCTTTCTTTACAGCATCTGGTAGCTTGCATTCAATGGACTTAGTTACCAGTGGGTTCTTAATGGCTCCTGTGTCTCCGAGCTCTGTGAGGTCAGCCAGAGCTTTTTCAACTGTTTGGATTAAGTCAATAACCTTCCTTGGCTGATTTCCTCTTACGGCAGGAATCCCTTCAAGTTCTTCAATTATTTCCAAGGCGATCGTAGACTTATCTCCAAATCTGTTCACCAGCACCCTGAACATGTCTTGAGCAGTGTTGTACTTTGATAAATGGAGGTCTCTGGCGACTTTATCATAAACACTGTCCAGAAGTTGTATTTTCTTCACTTCCACCGAACCAGTGGGTTCTCCCTGCTTTTGCAGGCTCTCCCAGTCCTTTTTCCATCGGTAGAACTCTCTTTTGCAACCATAAAATCTGGGTAGACTAGTTGGCTTTATTCTCACAATAGGTGCGGTGTGTGCAGCTGATATGGTTGCTATATTGGTGGCAGCTGATGCTGCGGCTACCGCCACTTCTGCACCTTTTTCCTCCTTTGCAACGCTTTGTGCTATTGCAAACATTGCTTTTTTTGTTTCGAGCTTGTTATTCATCAGTCTCAGATCTTTCACTCGTTTTTCCAGGTCAGGTCTTTCTTTGGCTGGAATCCACATCTCCCAAGATGCTAGGCTTTCAGTAGCTTCTTGGGCCAGCTGCTTCATGAAAGTAACCTGCACTTCATAGCCATTTTGATTTACAGCACTAACTGGCATAGTAGCAGCATCCTCACAAGCCTTTTCTGCTTCCTGGATTGCAGTTTCCAGCTCATCCTGTCCATAGCGTGACCATAATTTGGATTGAACCAGCTCCCTGACTTCATCCAACTTTGAGTGACAGTCATTAACAGTTTTCTCCAGATCAACCTCCTGTTGCTTCTCAAGCTCTGTTTCTTCATCCTCTGCTTCAAGTTCTGCTAGTAAACCAGCTTTGTAATCATCATTTGATTCACAGAGTTTTCTTGCTTCACATGTGAGCTTTTTGAACTCCTCTTGTAGTTCACCTTTCATCATACTTTGCATTTCTCTGGTGAGGAAATTAGCTGCTTTGGTGAAAGCACTTTTAGCCATGGTTCTTTCTTTCTTCAGCTGGCTCACTGTTTTCCCATAAGCTTCTTCTGCCATTTTGTGTGGATCAACAGTTTATATTGTGTGAATCAAAAGTTTATTCAAGTCCAGTTTTCCCTCTTGACTTTTATCAGGCCTTTAATCCTTATTTGTCTTCACTGCAATAGAGTGGTTTCAACTGTCAAGTTATGTTACGTGTTCAGCTTCTGCCCAAACTTGAAAATGGCTTGGTCAACCGTAATAAAAGCACAGGAACAACTCTTTCTTCTTCACAATTTATTTGATTTTTCTTTGTGGAGGTAAATCAGGTTGAAACCTTCAAAAAGAGAACAGAGTTATACAATTATCACTCTCAAACAGAGTGGACAATGTTTAACTCATTTTTAAATAATGTAATATTAACTTAAATGCTTTTAACCTGCAATATTTCCCATTTTATCATCTAAAATTAACATTAAAGACTAATCAATTGACCTGCAGCGCTTTTGACATTAAAGCATTTTAAATAGAAACATGACAAATAAATCAAATCTAAGCAGGCCATATCTTATTTAGGACAGTGAATGTTTTTATCCATACCAGTAGCCTCTTTTTGGTTTTCCCCAAGCTGAACAATTGTCTTTGTGTCTGCTGCATCCACTCTGAGGTGCAGACTGAATCTGTGCACTGCAGACAGGTGCTCCCACTCAGTTGATGAGCTTGATCAGCCTTGGGTTTTCCTCATGCAAGCAGGTGGAGTTGTGCTACTCCACAGGCTTTAGGGGGCAGCATTGCCGACTGGCTAGGGTAACTAGACTGAATCTTACTTTGGACTTGACAGCACTTAACAAGAAGTCATTTCAATAGATTTATACAAACATTCCAATCAGTTAAAAAGTTTCCTATTTAAGGAATCCCAGCAGATTGCGTCAGTCATTGGCGTGAGGTTGGGCCCCGTTGATGCAGACTTTACAACCACAGCAATCCGATCTGATATAAGAGAACTTTCTTTGTTACAGGAAGTAAAAAGTTAATAACAGGACACAGTGGATGTTCAGTTACTGGGGGGATCATCCCAGTCGATGCCCCCCGTCCAACAGGGCATTGCAGCCAAGCAGGATACCAGACCAGGTATATCTTCTATGGAGAGAAAAACACTGAGAGAAAACAAAGCTAACAGTCGAAATAACAGAATGTACTGTAATACAACTGGAGAGTAGTAGGAGAAAAGGAAGTAGCAGAGTGAAGAAAATTGGTAAGTCTGTCCTCCAGCAGTCTAAGCCTATAGCAGCATAACTACAGAGCTAGCTCAGGATGACCTTAGCCACTCTAACTATAAGCTTTATCAAAAAGGAAAGTTTTAAGCCTGGCCTTAAAAGTAAACAGAGTGTCTGCCTCACGGATTAAAGCTGGGAGCTGGTTCCACAGGAGAGGAGCCTGATAACTAAAAGATCTGCCTCGCATTCTACTTTTAGAAATCCTAGGAACTACAAGTAAACCTGCAGTCTGAGAGCGAAGGGCTCTGTTAGGAACATAAGGAACAATTAGATCTCTGATGTATGATGGAGCTTGATTATTAAGGGCTTTGTATGTAAGAAGAAGGATCTTAAATTCTATTCTGGATTTAACAGGGAGCCAATGAAGGGAAGCTAAAACAGGAGAAATGTGATCTCTCTTTTTAATATTCATTCTGAATCGTGGCATCATTATCAATTTATTGTTATTGTTTCTATTTCTGTGCATATTTATCACTTTTACTGTTCACTTTTGGATGTTAGTTTTATTGTAGTTGAATTCTTTTTGTAATAAACTCTTGTATTTTGGAAAACCGTTGTTGTTATTTCACCTACATGTGTAGTAACTTGCTGTTCAGGTATGCCAAGAACTTATTCCTTCATATATTGTTTAATTACCTCAGCTTTATCAGGCAGGTAAGCATAAACATAAACTGAGAATGAACAATTTGGCTATTGTATTCCTGGAATCCAGGTGGTCCCCCTAAACTTGGTAATTTTTACATAAAATTATTAATCTGATTAATAATTGCCCTAAGCAATTATTCATAATTATTCATAGCCAAAACCTACCTATCTGTGGCACAACAAGGAATGATAACCAAACATCTAGGTTTTATCTTCAGAGAGGTACCAGGCAGGGATGTGCTCTCTCTCCCTCCCTGTTTGCTATTTTTATTGAACCAGGAGCATTCAGGCAAACTAACAATATTAAAGGCATAAAATCCAATAATATAGAACATGAAACCAGTCTTTATGCAGATGATGTATTACTTTTTCTCCAGCATTCACAAGCCTCTTTCTCTCAGGTTATCGGGTTGATAAACTCTTACTCAAAACTTTCAGATTATTCTATAAATTGGTTAAAATCTACAGTTCTTCCAATCAATTGTTCTGTCCAGAATCCAAATAATACACAACTGCCGTCAGGGAATATTACTTATTTAGGTATCAATGTCTCACCAAGACTGTCAGATTTAATAAAGCTATTGTCAGCGCATGTCAGGTACAACCAAAACCAGTGTGGGCACCTCAATGTCTGCTCCAAGCAAGTTCTTTGGGAATCTGATGGTGGCCTCAACATAGCCAAGATAAGGGACGCTTTGGCCGTTGGCTCCTTCCACTTCAAGCAGGTCATTCAAGGAATTCATAGGTAAGTGAGAAAGGTTCTCTAAATAGAAAGAGTTGGGGATCGTTGTTACTTGAGAGCCTGAATCCAACAAGAATCTGCAGTCTTTGTTACCTATGGTCACCTGTGCAGTGCACTTGGATCCAATCAGCCCTTTTGGCAGGGTCTCTGTCTGTTTTCGTGTGTGAGAGTACACACGGGCTCTGTGCAGCTTCTTTTTGGGACACTTTGTCTGTGTTCCAGTCCCCGTTTGTCCCACAACCGGAACTGGGTCTAGTTTAAATGATCGGGCTTTGAAGCACCATTTTCAATGTCCCACGTTAACTGCTTTTCTCTTAGCTGCTTCCTCTTCTCAGCTACAAGAGATGGGTTCGGCTCACTTTCACACTGAGGCTTAATGTGTCCGTCCTCGCCACATCTAAAGCAATACCAGGGCCTCGGTCTATTGCTTGTGTTGTTGTTTACATCTCGGCTGTGGTGCGGCCTTTGAGATGTTGGAGTGATAGCTGTTTGGGGAGCTACTGGTCTGGCAGCTGGTTTAGCCTTTCTACTGTCTTTCTGTGTGATACGTGTGAGCTGGGACTGTAAATCAGCTATTTGTTTCTTTAGGTCTTGGATTTCGGACCTGTGATCAAGAGCTGGCTGAGATGGGTTGCAGTCTTCTTCACTCTGCACATAAATTCCTTGATAATAAGAAGACCCTCTTGGCTTTGCAATATTGAGGTGCCGTTTCATGCGGGATGCTTTGGAAGTACGCTTATCTTCTGCTAAGCGGAGTAACAGGAGAAGTTCAGCAAAGGTAGGTGGGTTCTGTTTCTTTTGCTCTAGCTGGAGTTCAGCTATTAAGATGTTGTCCCAGCAGCCCCTGACAAACTGTCTGAGGAGGTGCCGGTCAAGGTCACTTGTGGTTACACCTCCCCTCCTGAGGGTGGTGTTCAGCATCACCTGCAGCCGTTGTAGATAAGCTGAGGGTTTCTCACCGTTATCTTGCATTGTGTTAAGATACTTTGCAAAGAGGTCATCTCCGTCCTCGACAGTGCCGAAAGCGGAGTCTAAGATCTCTAAGTACGCATTAAGGGGAGATTCAGGAGTCAGGTGCTTCACAATATCGATGGCAGGGTGATAAGAGACTTTCAAGAAGCTTTCGTGACTTGTAAAGATCAGACTGTGTTGTGTCTTTAAGGAGAAGTTCCACATTGGAACGCCATGTCTCATAATCCACTTCATTGTTAGATCGGGGGAAGCGCCCAGAGAATGGTCTGAGTCTCAAAGAAGTGTGCACCTGCAGAGCAGAATCTTCCTTTTTCATTATGTGCTCGACTATTACTCTTTGTATGTCAGGTGGGTTGAGGTCAGAAAGTTTCAGAGCAGGCTGTGTCTTTTCTTTAGATGGTGGTGGAGACCAATGATGTTGAACATGCTGCCCCGGAGCCGTACTGGGCAGGGGCTTACGTGGGCAGCATTTTCAGGGCCATATTGCCCCGGGGTATCAGGTGAGTTCTGTTCCATATCTTCATCTTGGGTTTCTGATTGATCTAGATCGACACTCTCACTGATAACGGAGAGCTCTTCTCTGAGGACAGCTGCAAAGTCTTTGCCAGTCAGTTTTGCAATGTCCTTTAACTCTGAAAGGTAAGTCTGTGTAGCTGTTTTGCTAGCTACAGGTGTGTAGACACTGGCTAAGGCTCTAATGTGATAAGTGACATCAGTCTGAGTCTTACTGTTGAGTCTGTGTGGCAATGAAGGTAAGAGAGACTGCATAGCTGTACCATACACATACTCTACTACGACCTGTTTGTCTGACACTGGCTCAGCGAAATCTACTGGGATTACCCTTTGAATGGAACCATATTGTTTCAGGAAATCATATAGTTCTTCATCAGTTTCTGTACCGGCTATACCACTAACTGTGACTGAGTTAGGGATTTTCACACTACTCGCTTGAATAACATCCATAGTGAATCACTGATAACAACACTATATGGTCTCTGGTTTCTAGATTTAAATGTTTTAAGCCACTCCTGGCTGGCTCGCCAAGTTGTAGCACCGATATCACACCACTTACTGCGCCACTGGACCAGTTCTAGGTTCTAAGGAGAGGGAAGCAAAAAATAATTACACCAGAGACCGTTGCTTTCAATACAAAAGGCCGGCAATTTACTGAATGCAAAACACACATAGATTGAACAGAATGCAAAAAGAAAAAATATCCTGCAGGTTCTTAATATTGAGGTAAGTATAATAAATGAAAATGTATTTCACTCTCAGACTAATCTAAGTTAGACCGGTCTTTTCCTAGGTTGTATCTATTTTAGAATTCCTGTTTTTCTTCCTGAGTTAACTCTTTTTACTTTCTTTTACAGGTAAGAAAATACCTTTAATTTACACAACCAAATCAAAGTGGACCACAAACGTGTCAAGTCACATTCAAACATATGAACTCATTATGAAAATAAAAGTGTGAAACCTTAAACTCAAGTTCAAGTCCAAATGTGAGTTCAATTGTTCAGTTAAATGAAAAGTCTCAGTTCGATTCAGTTCAGTTCAAAAATAATAGTTCAATCAGTTTCCAGTTCAGTTCAAAACCAGCTCCTGATACTCCTACCACTCTGGCAGCAAGTCACCATACGCAGGAGATTCCCTCACTGATGCGATGGAGAAGATGAGTTGAAAGTCTGGGTCTGGCTCGCCATCTTGAATCCCGTCTATGCATGCCATGTGCACACTCACACACTGCAGGCCAATCCTCGCTCCGACCGAGCCTCAAACCAAGCAAAAAACCTGACCAAAACCGGGGTGGCTTAGTTCTCATAAAATCCCCGTCAGTTCCCAACCAGGTAAGTTATGTTTTTTCGACTGCAAAATCAACTTTTTCACTCTTTTCTTTGCTTATTAAGCACAGTTCGTTCTCTCCGATCTATCCTCTGCTCTCTCCTTCAGGCCTCTGCGCTGCAGCGTCACTGAAGTACTGCGTCTAACGTCACTAGTCCTTTAAAGGGGCAGTGACATTAATTTTCTGTCAGCATACTTTTAATCTTAAACAGTAAATTGTTGTATTAACATTTTTAACATGTTTAACTCTGATGAATAAACTTACATTAAATGAATCACTTAACTTTCAAACTTATTTGTGCAGCTTTTAAACTATTTATTCTTATTTATGTCATATTTTTACATGGGTTACATTAGCCAACAGGCTCCAATACATCTCAAGATGGTTAAAACATAGCTACCTAGATGAGTCCTGGATAGAAGTAGAACAGACACTATGCAATAAGATAAAAATTTATCAGCTCCTCTGACAGCATGGTGGGAGTTTCTAAAAACGACAGAGTCCACAATAATCCCATACAGACGTACACCCATCTGGAATAACCCCGACATCTTGCAAATAAAATGTATGATAAGTTTTCCAGACTGGAGGTGTAATGGAATTGAATACCTACAACATATATTTGAAGGAACAGACTTTATTCCATTTTATACATTAAATTACACAAAATGCAATTTTTAAAAACAAATTCTTAGAATATCAACAAATAAAATCTATTATTAAAGGTTAATTTAGGCTCAAAAATCCCACAAATCCCAGCAAGAGTTTTAGATGTTCTTAATCTCAACCCACCAAAATTGCTGTCTAAAATATACAAAACCTTATCTACATTAGATGAATCAATAGCCATCCCTATTTCAAAATGGGCGGTGGATTTATCAGTCAACTTTGACCAAAACGTCTGGTCTCAAATATGAACCTTTAAAGTAAAAAAATTCCTAATTTGCAATTAATACAATACAAAATCCTTCATAGAGTACACTATACAGGTCAACGGATGTTCAGGATGGGTTTTACGTTGTCTAACACCTGCTTACAATGCACAAGTAATATACTGGATACTTATATTCATGCGCTTTGGTTCTGTCCACCTGTTCAGAAATGTTGGTGCCAAATATGCGAAGACTTATCAAAGTGCCTGAAATGTAACAGTCCACCTTTTCCCTCAGTTTGCTTGCTAGGAAATTTAAATGATGTCACCATGGACACAAAGTCAGTTCTAATGGTTCACATTGCCTTATGCATCGCTAAGAAAACTATCCTCCTGAACTGGAAAAACAAAAAGACTCTTAATATTAATCAGTATCGAGATCTCTTTTTGGACCACATTGGTCTTGAGACGGCCTCTGCCTCCATATCTGATCAATCTCTCTGGGCTCCTTTGATCAGCTCCATCACCTAGTAGGGGTGGGGGGCACTTGGTTTTGTCATGTGGGATACTGTTGCCGATGTGGGGGTTCTTGGGGTTGGGTGCATCTGGGGGGGGGATCCCTGGGGATCAAAACGTAGCTAGTTACTTAGAAATAATGTCATGCCAAATGTGGACTATTGACATTTAAATTTTTCGATGTGCAATTTGCAATGTTAAATCTTCGATATGTTGCCAATATTCTACCAAAAAATATACTAGTAGGTATTTCTAAAATGGAATTGAACAAGCATACTAATCTTCAAATATTATTGGAGGGTATTGATGACCAGTCTAGCAAAAATACTGAAGCATGTCTAAAAATGTTTAATATGTAGTTTCTTTTTTTTTTTTTTTTTTTTGCTGATTAAGAAGAAAAATAAAGTTTTCAGAGTAATAATTAAAAAGGATGTAGACCAGGGTTTCTTAATTCTGGTCCTCGGGACCCACTCTCCTGCATGTTTTAGGCTTTTCCACCATATACCTGACCTGAATAACTGGGTGATTAACAGGCTTCTGTACCATTTGATGGCATTCACAAGCTAATATCACTGGAACTAGGTGTGCTGGAGCAGAGATGCATCTAAAACATGAAGGACAGTGGCCCCTGAGTACCAGGGTGAAACACTGATATAGACACTGATATATTTATTGGAACATTTGATGTTGTACGTGACATTGGTTATTGTAGCATTTAAAACATGTTAACTGAAAAAAATACTGGCATTTGCCGGAGGCTTTACGAACACAGCTCCTAGATTCCTGCAATTGGGACAACCCCTTTAGAAACTTGGAGTTAGGAGCTAAAGCCTAGTTTATTCTTTTCTGTCAGCAAGTTTGCACGTTTTCCTCTTAAGCCTAGTTTATACTTCTCCGCTTCAGCGGAGGTGCAGAGACGCACACTGGCATTATCCGTAGACGCAAGGGCTCTCCGACAGGCACGTAAGGAGTAGAGCCCACTGTTTAAACTATCCGTCGAACACAACGGAGAGCGGATGTCTGTGAGGGGTCAGCCCAAGATCATTTCACCGGAACGTTGTTTTATAGTCGATATAATTGTACATGTATAGCCGCTGTGTTTTTAAGTTTGAGTTTAAATGAAGGCAACTGGACTTTTCTTGTTGTCTTGAATACTTTTCATCTCTCATCCAAGAGGGGAAACTCCAGATCCAGTTTTCAGAACTGAAGAAGCCTCTTGGATGAGAGACGAAACGTATTCAAGACATGAGAAGTCCAGTTGCCTTCATTTAAACTCTCAAGAAAATCATATCCTGGATGACTGATGCCTTGTCCACACATAGCCGGGTATCTCACGAAACGAAGATTTCTTTCTACAGTTTGGCCAGTCATCCACACGAAAACGCAGATTTTCGGCACCGAAAACGAAGCTTTTTAAAAACTCTGGCCAAAGTGAAGATCTGTGTGTGTTTTCTCCGTTTTAAGCATTTGCGTGTGGACAGAAATAACCGGAGTTTTTGGCTCCGCAATGTCACTTTCCACAACCAAAATGCTCCGACATCAATTGTGCGACCTGTGTTTACACTCAGAAACAGCATGTATGCTCTCAGAGATGTGTTGTCCAAGCGCCATTTGTTTGCTTGTTTTTACAAGCTCAATTAGTGCTCTATGTAGAAATTAGAACATAGAAAGTTACTTTGAATGGATAGGATTTGGGGGCACTACTGTCCCCTACAGGTTTGGCATGTCGATGAATGTGCTTAACAACGCACTTATGCAGTTAGGTGTGTACAGAGATTTTTTTAAAACGAGGTGGTGAAAATATTCGTTAAAAAAACAACAAAAGTTGTAAAGTTGTTTACATCACTCAATGTGGGCGGGGCCAGGGCTAAGCACTGGGATACTGGCTCTTTTTTCTTTTCTCATCTTCACATGTCTATCACCAAATGTCTTTGTCACTCATTTTTCCTTCTTTTATCACTCACACACAGACAGAATTTTTTCATAACATAACTATTTCTTTCTCTCTCTCTCTCACCCTTCACACCTTCACAACTTTCTTCTATTTTTCTCTTTCTTATATCTCAGCTTTTCGATTTTCAATCAGGCAACCCCAGGCACAAACTAATAATACACCTGTGTTTATCTGTTTCTATGGTGATATGGACTTTACAACTTTTATCTCAAAACTATGACTACTCTAAGGTTTGTCACGTGGAATATTCATGGAGCTGGCACCAGAGAGAAAAGAGTTAAGATTTTTAACCAGCTTAAAAGATTTAAGGCAGATGTCGTCTTATTACAAGAAACCCATAAATCTACCTCAGCTGCAGATGATCTTAAATCCCCTGAGTTTCCTAATGTGTTTTCTGCATGCTATAACTCCAGACAAAGGGGAGTAGCAATATTAATAAATAAAAATGTAAATCTTACAGTAATAGATACAGTTTGAGATCCAGAGGGTAGATTTATTATAGTAAAACTATCTATACATAACCAAAAGTTATGTATTGTCAGTATATATGGTCCAAATGTTGATGACCCCTCATTCTTTCATTCCTTCTTCTCTGTGCTCCTTGAACACATGGATTGCTCACTTCTTCTTGGGGGCGACCTCAACTTTGGTTTAAATGAAGAAATAGACAGGCTCAGCACAGCAGGGACTCAGCGCAGCTGGAAATCTATAGATATAGTCAAACAGTACATGAGCGATTATGGACTTTGTGATGCATGGGGATCACTTCACCCCAATGACAAAAAATATACTTTTTCTCAAATGTCCACCATTCATATTCTCGACTGGATTATTTGTTAGTCAGCAGCTCACTGTTGACTGACATTTCAGACACTGAGATACACCCTATAGCTGTTAGCGATCATGCTCCTGTTTCTCTAACTTTAGTAAATAAAACAGAAACACCTCAAAGCAAAAATTGGAGATTTAATATATCCTTACTTAAGGATAAAGAATTTATAAAATATTTTGAAAAAGAGTGGGCTTCTTATTTAGAATATAATGACCTCCCTGGTACGTCACCATCCATTCTTTGGGAGGCAGGAAAAGCTGTGATTAGAGGTAAAATAATCTCATTCTCATCAAATAAAAAGAAAATGGAAAGAAAACGTATTCAGGAATTAGAAGAAACTATTAATTCATTAGAAGCTTCTCTAGAGGAGGAGAGACTAGGCAAAATCCGTACAGCAAAGCTAGAATTAAATCAAATTATCAATAAACAGACCCAGTTCTTAATTCAAAGACTTAGGATAGAAAACTTTGAACAAGGTAATAAATCAGGTAGATTTTTGGCTAACCAGCTAAAAATGAATAAAGAAAAAACAACTATATCTGCTATTAAAGTTCATACCGGGAATACAGTATATGATCCTGGAAGAATAAACAACACATTTAAGGAATTTTACAAGGCTTTATACTCACCAGAGATAAATCCATCGGATCATGAAATTGAACAATCTTTTGTTAACATAACACTACCTAAATTATCTGAAAGTCAAGCGATGGCCCTGGATTCACCACTAACAGCTGCTGAACTCCAGGAGGCCCTCCAAGGCATGCCCAATAAAAAGGCTCCAGGCCCAGATGGATTTCCAGCAGAGTTCTATAAAGAATTCTGGAATATTCTGGCACCAACATTCCACAGAATGCTGCAGGAAACCAAGGAAAATGGCCGACTCCCACCAAATATGAATTCTGCCTACATTAGTCTTCTACTAAAATCAGGTAAAGACCCTTTGTTTCCTACCAGCTATCGTCCCATATCCCTCATTAATGTTGATCTTAAAATAATCTGCAAAGCCCTCGCAAAAAGGATAGAGAAAGTAACCCCTCTTATAATACATCCTGATCAAACTGGTTTTATTAATGGGAGACATTCATCCACAAATTCACGTAGATTAATAGATTTAATAGATTTTTCTAACTGTAAAAACATTAAAACTAATATATTATCTTTAGATGCAGAAAAAGCATTTGATAGAGTTAACTGGAAATTCTTATTTGTAACCTTACATAAATTTGGCTTTGGAAATTCTTTTATAAACTGGTTGAAAATATTATACAGTTCACCAACAGCGTGTATCAGAACAAATAACCAAACATAATCTAGGTTTTATCTTCAGAGAGGTACCAGGCAGGGATGTCCTCTCTCTCCCTCCCTGTTTGCTATTTTTATTGAACCACTAGCTGCAGCGATCAGGCAAACTCACAATATTAAAGGCATAAAATGCAATAACATAGAACATAAAATCAGTCTTTATGCAGATGATGTATTACTTTTTCTCCAGCATTCACAAACCTCTTTCTCTCAGGTAATCGGGTTGATAAACTCTTTCTCAAATGTTTCAGATTATTCTATAAATTGGTTAAAATCTACAGTTCTTCCAATCAATTGTTCTGTCCGGAATCCAACTAATACACAACTGCAGTCAGGGAATATTACCTATTTAGGTATCAATGTCTCACCAAGACTGGCAGATTTAATAACGTTAAACTACATCCCACTTTTAAAAAAAGTGGAAGATGATCTTGCCAGATGGAAATCTCTACCCATATCATTTATGGGAAGGGTTGCTTCAATAAAAATGATGGTTTTGCCCAGAATCAACTACTTATTCTCAATGATCCCAAGTAAACCATCACTAGACTGGTTTAGATCTCTGGACTCCTCTATCTCTAAATTTCTTTGGAAAGATAAACCCCCACGTATCAGCTTAAAAACACTGCAGAAAACCAAAGAAAAAGGAGGTCTAGATCTACCAAACTTCCATCATTATTTCTTAGCCAACAGGCTCCAATACATATCAAGATGGTTAAAACATAGCTACCTAGACGAGTCCTGGATAGACGTAGAACAGACACTATGTAATAAGATAAAACTTTCAGACCTAACATTTATTAGCTCAAATATAAAACAATATGAATGCTTTAAAAGCATAAATATCAGCTCCTCTCTGACAGCATGGTGGGAGTTTCTAAAAATGACAGAGTCCACAATAATCCCATGCAGACGTACACCCATCTGGAATAACCCCGACATCTTGCAAAAAAAATTTATGATAAGTTTCCCAGTCTGGAGGTGCAATGGAATTGAATACCTGGAACATATATTTGATGGAACAGACTTTATCCCATTTAATACATTAATTACACAATATGGAACTGATAAAAACAATTTCTTAGAATATCAACAAATTAAATCTATTATTAAAGGTAAATTTAGGCTCAATACAGCTGAATTACAAATTCCAGCAAGAGTTTTAGATTTTCTTAATCTCAACCCCCCCAAATTGCTGTCTAAAATATATAAAACTTTATCTACATTAGATGAATCAATAGCCATCCCTATTTCAAAATGGGAGGTGGATTTATCAGCCAGCTTTGACCAAAACGTCTGGTCTCAGATATGTTTAAGAACCTTTAAAATAACAAAAAATCCTAATTTGCAATTAATACAATACAAAATCCTTCATAGAGTACACTATACAGGTCAACGAATGTTTAGGATGGGTTTTACATCGTCTAATACCTGCTTACAATGCACAAGCAATATACCAGATACTTATGTTCATACGCTTTGGTTCTGTCCACCTGTTAAGAAATTTTGGTGCCAGATTAGTGAGGACTTATCAAAGTGTCTGAAATGTAACATCCCAACATCTCCCTCAATTTGCCTGTTAGGAAATTTAAATGATGTCACCATGGACACAAAGTCAGTTCTAATGGTTCACATTGCCTTATGCATTGCTAAGAAAACTATCCTCCTGAACTGGAAAAATAAAAAAGCTCTTAATATTAATCAGTATAGAAATCTCTTGTTTGACCATATTGGTCTTGAGACGGCCTCTGGCTCCATATCTGATCAATCTCTCTGGGCTCCTTTGATCGGCTCCATCACCTAGTGGGGGTGGGGGGCACTTGGTTTTGTCATTTGGGACACTGTTGCTGATGTGGGGGTTTTGGGGTTGGAGGCGTCTGGGGGGGACCCCGGGGGGTGGGATCACTGGGCGGATGGGGCGCTGGACGTAGTGGCCGGCCTGGGGTTGGGCTTTGGGTTGTGACTCCTGATGGCTGCATGCGGTGCCTTGGGGGGGTTGCACTGGCGGACATGGGTTACTGGCCTGGTGGCCGGGCTGCGCCTGGGTAGGGTCTGGGGTGGGCCTGGGGATTCGGGGCTCGGGGGCGCCGCGCCCCCTAGCTGTGGTCCTGGCTGGGGATTGGCCGGCGTGGGGTCCCTGTTGGCTGTGGGGGTCGTGGCCGGCCGGCGGCCGGCATGTGCAGCTGCCTCTCTCTTTTTCTCTGGGCCGATTGTCATCGCCAGTCCCTGTATGGCGTCTCGCCTTGTTTGCTGGTTGGGGTGCCTGGCTGCTGGTCGCGGCGGCTGGGTGGCGTTTCTGGGCCGGATCAGTCCTTTTTTGCACTGGACTTGGCTCCTGGGTCTTGGTCTTTGTGTGGGGCGCTGGGGTTGGGCATTTGGCCGGGATCGGTCGGACTTGCGGGTGGACTGGCTGGGTGGTGGGCGTGCAGGGCAGGTGGGTGGGGCGCTGGGTTTGGTCTCCTGCCGGGCCGTTGAGCAACAGTGGTCGCTCCACAAAGAATGAGGCTGGTGGATGTCGGCCTGGTGGGTCGGCCGCCCGGCTCATCGGTTTGCTCCTGGTCTGGGCAGGTACGTCGGCGTGGTTCAGGCTACGGGGGCCTCCGGTGTGCGGGTGGCGCTGGGGGCCTCCTTTGCTGGCGGGGAGGCTGCTGCTGTGTGGCGACAGGTGCTCTCCCCTTACGAGGGCACTTGGACGGGGGGGAGGGGTGTGCGGGAGGGGGGGGGGGCGAACTCAACCTGGGTGTCTAGTGTCTTTTATGTTTTGAGAGTAGAGCGAATGTCAGGGTGGGTTTAGTTCCCCTTCTGGGATGGGGCTGGGGGGACTGCCTTGGGATCCGTGGGGCTTTGTGGTGCTGTGGCCGTGGGCCCTGGGTCGGACGTGCCATGGCCTCCCTCCCCTGGTGGATCCCGGTGAACAGCGGTGCCTATTGGGGTCAGTGGGGGAGCTGGCTCCCTGGGAAGACATTTTGTCTCCCAGTCCTTCCCTCCCCATCCCTGGACACCTCTGTCCACCCGCTCCATCACTTTACCACTCATATAGGGTCTTGGGGCATAGGCACATCACTGGGGTGCGAGGAGGGGCTTCCCTCCTCGTTGTCCCGTGGTGTCCTGGGTCCCAATTTTAATATACAACTTATACACTCCCACTTATAACATTTTCACATGACACATATGTAGGGACTTTGGGGTGGGCACACTTTTCGGCATCCAGAGGGGGAGCGGTACAATCAGCTTCACCTCTGGTGCCGGTGCCCACTGTTAAACCACATATAGACACTGAGGACTCGGGGTGGGGGTTGGGGGATGTGTGGCTGCCTCCCCCACATCCCACCCCTCTGTTTTAAATGCACATTATAACAACACGCTTCAACACCATACTCGAGCGGGAGGATGGAGGCTAGGGGTCTTTTCCTACCCCTGTTCGCTACGGGCCATCAGGGGTTGGGGTCCGGAGGAGGACAGGCGGTCTGGTCGGGGTTCTGGGCTGTCGGGCTGCTTTGCCACTGTGGGGCCCTTGGCGGTCTGCTTGTCTCCATCCTAGAAGGTAGGGGGTCCACCTCCCGGGTCCGGGGGCTGGTGGCTCTACTGGGGCATCAGTACCTGGACCTGGGAGCATAAAGTGTGCATGGGGTGTGTGAGTGAGGGTACAGTGTCATTTTTTTGGGTGTCTTGGTGAGTCAGTGAGAATGTATGTGTTTAAGAGGGAAGGAACGTATGACTGTGTCTGTATGTCTTTGTCTACCTGTCAGGTTGGATCTTGGTCTGCCCCCTCGCCTCGCGCACCTCAGGCCTTACACTTAATGGGGGGCCTATTTCCCCTCCGTCACTCCCCGCCGGTGACGGGGGCCCCTGCCTGCCGGTGGTCAATCCGGTTCGGACCTGGTGCGTGCCTGGCCGGGCCTGGGGGGGCCGGTGTGTCGGTCGGCCGATGCGCTGGGCCGATATCTTCCTTTGGTTGGTTGGGGCACCTCTTTTAGAGTGGGGGTCCCAAACCTGGCACCTCTTTTAGAGGTGCCAGGTTTGGGATTGTTGGGTGGTGCCTGCTCGGTGGCTCGGCGGGATGCGGATCCGGCGTCTCTGCTCGTTTGATCACCTGTTCTGTGCGCGCCGTGCGTGGCCGGTTCATTGGCGGGTTGGACCGGCCCTGGCCCTCGTTGGATGCCTGGTCTCGGCGCCCTGCGTTGCGCAGGATCAGGACCCGGGAGCTGGTACAACTTGGCGTCCAGATGCTGACTGAGCATCCTGGGGATGCTGTCCGTCCCCTGCGGCTATTGGTGGGGCGCTGGGATGTTGGCGGTGGGGATTGGCCTTGGGTGGAGGCGTCACGTGGCGGCCGGCGGCCGGCCGCGGCCCCTGCAGTGCCGGTGGCCCCTCGTCGGCCGGTCCCTTGTCGGGTCCCTGCTGGGCGGTGGGGTGCCCCTGGGCCCCGGCTCCCCCGGTCCATGGACCGGTCCGTTGACCGGTCCGTTGACCGGCCCGTCCCGGCGCAACCGGTTGCCGGCGGAGCCCGTGGGCCCGTCACTGCTGCCCCCCGGGCCCCTGCATAGTGGCCGCTGGATGTTCCCCTGGGGTTCTCCTTTTCTCCTCTCTCGGGGGATGCGGTCGGCTCGCCTGGGTCCGCCTGGGGCTCTGGCGGTCCTTTGGACGTCTCTGCTCCGATCTCCTTCATGTCTGCATCGATTCCTGGGAGACGGATTGATGCCTGCTCACACCAACTATCGAACACTCTTATGGAGAAACCTTATATGCACCAGCATGCTAACACACACACATTGATGTGAGGTCTCTGGTGTTTAAGGATATATTCTTGGGCTGAGGTTATCATTACTAGAGCTTGATTTATCGGTACCATGAGTTTCTCTGTGACATTGTTGTTGTATTTTTATATCTATTTTTGTGTGATGTGGTTGTGTAATTCTTAGTTCACAATGTTTGGTTGGTTTTGTCGATTTTCCTTTTTTGTGTTTTGTTTTTCCCCCTCTCTCTGCCGTCCTGTGGGTATGGAGGCAGACTTCAATGTCTTCCTGTGTTTTCTTTGTTCCCCTTCCTCTCTTGTATTTTCAACTCAACCTCTCTCATGACATTTTGTTTCCTACCTCTCTTCTTCATCTTCCTTCTTTCTTCTCCTTAATTTTCCGTCTCCGTGTCCATAACATCAGGAAATAAAAACCCCAACAATTCATAATAAAGATTTTTCACACATAAATCAAGTGGAGTACTATAGCAAAAGCTGTACTACTCCGCTTGTGAAAGTAAATCTGTTGGGCTTCTACTTGGTACTCAGACACCAATTCTGAGCTCCACACTGCCAAACAGGACACGTTTAAAAAAAAATTTAAAAAAATGGCTACATGTGTACATGGTCTGAGAATCTACACCAATGTAAAGCCGCTGTGTTTGTGTACATGCATTTTTACTGTCGGCCATTGCTCCTTGAGTGGATGTGCATTTACAAGCTGAAGTAAATAAACTGTTGTCGACCAGACACATCACTGCAATGGTAGGTGGACCCACCTGAAAAAGTCTACACCCCCTGCTGTCCTGGTGGGGAATTGCTTTAAAACATCAGAAAAGTATAAAAGGAGAACGTCTCCGTCAATATGTGTGCATGTGAGTGCAAACTTGCTGACTGAGAAGTATGAATTAGGCTTTATACTTCTCCATAAACACACATCCACTCAAGGAGCAATGTCCGACAGAGCAGGTGTTGATTAAGCTGAAAAGCTTTTTACTCGGAAGTGCAGCTCATTGAATACTCTAAAAATGCATGTAAACAAACAAACGCAGCGGTCTGTTTTGTTGTTCTCTACAACCAACTGGTTCAAAATTACCAAAAGACCATATTAGATCAACTGGCCTTGTAATATAAAGTATCTGTGCCCAAAAGGTGCATTGACTCCTAATTACATCAACTATAGATTGCCGGTCTGGTGAAATGATGTTGGGCTGACTGCTTGTG
This sequence comes from Valencia hispanica, assembly GCA_963556495.2. NCBI lineage: Eukaryota > Metazoa > Chordata > Actinopteri > Cyprinodontiformes > Valenciidae > Valencia > Valencia hispanica. The sequence goes on along the minus strand of OY747713.1, from coordinate 48,344,660 downwards.
TTCGACAGATAGTTAAAACGTTGTGCGCTACTCTGTCCATCTTTGCATGCCGGTTGGAGAGCTCTTGTGCCTTGTCTCTGCACCTCTGCTAATGGAGAAGTATAACTAGGTTTTAAGGGGAAAGGATGAAATGGGATTCAGCCTTAAGGGTTCTGTGGTTGGTCAAAAGGTCAGGTGGAATTTTGGCCCCGACATTCTTGACTGGTTTTCTGGCTGCTGCTTGGCAATTTAAAGCTTCAGCTCCCCTCACCAATTTCATACAGGACCCAAATGACGTCAGGAGGAATAACCTGTAAACTGTCTTTCCGTTAAAACCGCAAATTACTAAGTCAACATTTTACATACACTGTATCCAACAGCACATTCTCTCTGTTTGTGTGTGCGAGTGTGTGTGTGTGAGAGAGAGAGCGAGAGAGAAAGACATGTTGAAACAGAAGAGAAGGTGTGGCAGCAGGCTTGACAGTGAAGGAGCATGGTAAGCCGTTTTAACATTTAATAGGTAGACTGGATATGTATCGGAGATATCTATAAATCTATTCTTCCTAGTAAAGATGTGTATCATTCATGTGTATTGGGTTCGCAGCTGCTCCTATAAACAAATACATTCTTCCTATCTAAAACGAATATTGTGTATAGGAGAAACTGAATTCTTACAAGGAGAAATTCTCATTTCAGATAGCTAAAATTGAATTGCTACTAGTACAAACTATTATTTTAGATCATTTTAATCATCTAGTGTTATTGTCCAAACTGAAACAATATAATTTGTCCATCAATACCCTTAGGTGGATTAAATCCTATTTAGCTGGGCGCTCTCAGTGTGTCCGTGTAAGTGAAGCAGTGTCCCAGTGTCCTGGGAGAGTGCTCTTTGGGAGGGCCACAGGGATCTATCTTGGGGCCATTATTGTTTAGTTTATAGTTAATATAAAGGACCTCCCATCCATGTGTGATGATGTTGAGGTCCAGATGTATGCTGACGACACTGTTATCTACACAGATGGGAAGGACCATGAACAAGTAGCAACCAAATTATCAAAGGCAATGTGCAAAATTTGTATATGGCAGAATGATTCCTGTCTAACACTGAATTTGATTAAAACTGCGACAATGTATTTCTCAACAAAACCAAACAAAAAAACATATCCCTTAATTATATTAAAAGGAGAAAAAATTGAAAATGTCAATGAGTTCAGATACCTTGGCATCATTATAGACTCGAGACTAAGCTTTAAGAAACACATCAAAAAGGTATGCCATACAATAAGATATATTCTGTTTACATTTAAATCTATAAGAAATTCATTGACACTACAAGGAGCTACTTCAAAACAATGATATTACCTCACTTGCTTTATTGTGTATCATGCTGGTCAGGAGCCAACAAATCTACAATAAAACCTTTAGAATCTCTTTATAAGCAAGCACTTAGGATTCTACATAGGAAATCAAAACAGTATCATCACTGTCAAATATTAACCGAATATAAATTGCTTAATTTTGAATATGTACATAAGTCAGCCAAATTAAAGTTACTATTCAAGATTGTTAATAATGTGGCACCTCCACCATTCAAATTCAAATTCAAAAATACTTTATTGATCCCAGAGGGAAATTAAGTGTTGGTATAGCTCATATAATTAATTCTATAAGGAGTTGTTGTAGATGATCATGGCTGTGGCATTAAGGATTTCCTGTAGCGGTCTGTATTGCAGCGAAACTGAAGAAGCCTCCGACTGAAGACGCTCTGTTGTTGTATGACAGTCTCATGAAGAAGATGCTCAGGGTTGTCCATAATTTTTTTGATTTTATGAAGAATCCTTCTTTGCATTATCATCTCCAGATTTTCCACAGTTGTCCAAAGAACAGAACCAGCCTTCTTTATCAGGTTGTTTAGCCGTTTTAAATCCCTGGCTCTGATGCTGCTACCCCAACAGATGACGGCTGAAGAGATTACACTCTCCACAACAGACTTGTAGAAGATCTGCAGCATCTTGCTGCAAACCTTGAAGGACCTAAGCTTCCTCAAGAAGTACAGTCTGCTCTGTCCCTTCTTGTAGACGGCTTCACTGTTGCGCCTCCAGTCCAGTCTGTTGTCAAGGTGAACTCCGAGGTATTTATATTCCTCAACCACCTCCACTTCTTCTCCCATGATGGAAACAGTGTTTGACTTATGCCTCTTTCTTCTGAAATCTACAATCATCTCCTTTGTTTTGTTCACATTCAAGGTGAGACGATTGTTTCCACACCATGTCACAAAGCGGTCCACCAGCTCTCTGTATTCAGCTTCTTGTCCATCTCTGATACACCCGACAATTGCAGAGTCATCTGAGTATTTCTGCAGACAGGTCTCTGATTTGTACTGGAAGTCTGAGGTATACAGAGTGAAAAGGAATGGTGAGAGTACGGTCCCCTGTGGTGCTCCTGTGCTGCTGACCACCTGGTTTGACACACAATTCTTCAGTCTCACAAATTGTGGTCTGTTGGTCAGGTAGTCATTGATCCAGGCGATTGTTGAGGTCTCCACCTGTGTCTTCAGGAGTTTCTGACAAAGCAAATCAGGCTGAATTGTGTTAAATGCACTAGAGAAATCAAAGAACATGATCCTCACAGTGCTGCCTGCTTTGTCCAGATGACAGTGGGTTGGTTGAAGTAGGTGGATGATGGCATCTTCAACTCCAACTCCAGAGCGATAAGCAAAGTGCAGTGGGTCCTGATACGTTCTTGTTTGCTTACTCAGGGGTGACAACAGGAGTCTCTCCAGGACCTTCATGATGTGGGATGTCAGGGCAACGGGTCTATAGTCATTGATGACTGATGGGTGAGTTCTTTTGGGTACTGGAACAAGGCAGGATGTCTTCCACAACACTGGAACCTTCTCCTGAGTTAGGCTAAGGTTGAAGATGTGCTGCAGAATCCCACAGAGCTGCTCTGCACAGGCCTTCAGGACTCTGGAGCTGACACCATCTGGACCTGCAGCCTTGTTCCAGTTCAGTTTCTCCAGCTGCCTCTTCACCTGACTTTTGGAGACAGACAAGTGGGAGGGGGAGGAAAGGGGGTAGCAGCATTTCCTGACTTGGTTGAAGTAAAACTTGTGGAATTAGAAGAGTCCATGGCGGAGGTGAAGGATAACACATCCGAGGTGTAACAGGAAAGCTGTTGATCAGAGGAGAGTGGGATGTCTGTTTGGCTTGGAACAGGAGAGGGGGATGGTGAGCTAGTTCCTGAACTGAACCTGTTAAGATAAGAAATACTTTAATAATCCCCGTGGGGAAATTAAGTTTCAGTACAACCAATCCAAGATCATACAAACATTTACAAACATTAACACAGTACAGGATATGGAAGACCGCGGTGGCAGCCGGCTTACCCAGCGCCCCTTATAGCAGATAGAAAAAAGGATTCACAGAAGGTAGGGGGGGGCAGGGGAAAAAAATTATGTGCAACTCTGCCCAGCCCCCTACAGGGAGCCGAGCCGGGGTGCTGAAAAAACCCCCACTGCAAAACATATAAGCACATATATCACTCATCACATGTGAGAACACAAATAGGACGGGGGGGAGGTTCGGGAACCCTCCACACAGGGAAAAGCGGTCGCACCCATCCAAGCGCGCCCAGTATTTCACTGTCCGAAGAGTGGGCAGGAGACTGTAAGATTAACAGCGAGGACATTGAACTCAGGGAGCGTGTATATCTGTAGTTGTGGCGTGAAAGTTCGTGAATGTGTATGTGTGTGCGTCAGTAAGTAGGTGAGACAGTGAGACTCATGTAAACACAGGGGAATGGTGTGGGAGTAGGAGCCTCCGTTTACATTCTTCTCTTCACAGGGGGAGTTTGTGATGTCTAGCCTTTCAAGGCCGCACCGGGCTCCAATTCAGATAACATTTTTGGTTCAGGCTGGGACTTTTCAGCCTTACAGTTTTTTCAACGGTCTCATAGCCACCGTGGCGCTCCAAACATCCGAATAATGGCTCAGTTTCCATCAGCCCGGCTGAGCAACTTCTCCAAGTTGTTTCCCATCTCGCGTACGAGTCCATCCGCCGCATCCTGTTTGCCAGTCATGGCATCCAGTTTGCGGTTTTGCTCGTTCAGCGCATTAGTCTGAGTGTTTACAGCACGGCATAATCCTTCTTGAAGCTGCAGAAGCTTCCCAATTACTTCCGACTGCTTCTTCTCTTTGCGATACATCAGGAATCCACCCAAGCCAAACAGCAGAAACCCGATTATCATGAATCCAATTATGTAGATATCTTCCACGTCCTCCACTGACATCAACGACAGACATACGATCTTCCACTTACTCCAGGAATCCATCGTATATCCTGACGGATATGTACCGGCAGGGCAGGCGGGTTCCCCCTTCCCCAATTTATGGGTTGAAAAAATTTGATCGATTGCATTCAGAGACCAGCTGACCAGATCCATAGTTGCTTTCCAAGAAGAGTGCAGACAGATGCTCCATGCAGACAGATGCCCCAGATGCTGAAGAATATGTTCAGTTCATTGGCTCTGTCCAGACTTCCATCTATCCAATCCTTCCTGTCCTTAAAACCTGTGATCTTTCTCATTCCTGACCAGACATCTCTGATATTGTTCCTCTGTAGTTTGTTCTCCAGCTTCTTCCTTTATGCCTCCTTGCTGTCTCTGATCTTGACCTTAAGTTGCTTCTGTATATTCCTCAGTAATTCCCTCTCTCCCTCCCTGAAGGCTCTTTTTTTCTTGTTTAGCAGTTCCTTCAGGTCACTGGTGATCCAGGGTTTGTTATTAGGGAAGCATCTCACTGTTCTGGTGGGGATGATGTTGTCCACGCAGAAGTTTATATAGTCAGTCACACACTCAGTCATGGCATTGATGTCCTCTCCATGTGCTTGGCAAAGAGTCATCCAGTCTGTGGTTGCAAAACAACCCTGCAGGGCTTCTTCAGCTTCCTGTGACCATTTTCTCACAGTTTGTTTTGTCACAGGTTGCCTCTGAACAAGTGGTTTATATTCTGAACAGAGAAAAACAAGATTGTGATCTGATTGTCCCAGAGGAGGTCTTGGTTTGGACATGTATGAATCCTTTACATTTGCATAAAACAAATCCAAGGTCCTGTTTTCTCTTGTAGAGCAGCTGACAAACTGTTGAAATGTTGGAAGTGTGGTAGAGAGCGAGGCATGATTAAAATCACCAGATATTGCCACAAATGCATTGGGGTGCTGTGTCTGTAGCTTAGCAACAACGGAACTGATGACATCACATGCAGTGTCGGCAACGGCTGAAGGTGGAATGTAAACAACTGCCAAAATTACACTGGTGAACTCTCTTGGTAAATAATATGGACGAAAACTCACTGCCAAGAGTTCGACATCTGGGCTGCAGAGACGACACTTCACAGTAACATGTCCTGGATGACACCATCTGTTGTTTACTACTCCACCACCTTTTCTTTTTCTGCTCGTCTTCAGATCTCTGTCTGCTCGTACAGTCAGGAAACCTGGCAGACAGACGTTGGAGTCGGGGATATGATCCAGCAGCCATGTCTCCGTAAAACACATAATACTGGATTCACGGTACTCTGGCTTGTAAGGGCTTGGAGTTCATCCATCTTGTTAGCCAGTGATCTTACGTTGCCCATTATGATCGATGGAAGAGATGGCTTGAACTTCCTCTTTCTCTGTCTCCTTTTCGCTCCTGCTTTGCATCCACGTCTCCTCCTTATCAACTCATCAGGGATTTGTGGCTTCAGTTGAGGTATTATTTCAGCTTTTGCGATGTTAGTCAGCTGCTCCCGGCTGTAGACCACATTGTTGCCATGGTTACGCATCATAACAAATTGTCCAAAAGGGAAAGATTTACAGCAAAAATCCTTCCAGCTTCACAGCACCAAAAACTAGAAGGTATACAGGTAAAAAAAAGAAGCAATCTTCTTTAAGAAAAAAGAGGAACCAATGTACAACAAACCAAAACTTAATATGTAGCCAACAGAGCCAATCCAACATGCAGCCACCCAGAGCAGCGCAATTCAAATGGTTTGTCCAATTAACATCTGATCAGATGGTCAGAACAACAAGGTCAACAGTCAATGGCCAATGTACCATACCAAAATAAAAAACAGCATTAGGACAATTAAAATTAGCTCAGAATGGAACAAACTTCCAACTGCACTAGAACTATGCAAAGACTTGAAACTATTTTTCTTTGGGTGTGAAACAACATTTTTTGGTAACTCAAACATGTCAGCATTAAAGAAAGAGGGAAAAAGAAGGAAGGAAGAAGGAAGGGAAAGAAAGGGGAAAGAAAAGAAGAAAAAAACAACTACTACTATAACAATTATATCTGAGAAGGATAGTGGGTGGGAATAGATTACAGGGCAATAAGTTTTACCTTTGATAAAATGTTTTTTTAAATGTAAATACTGTCTGTAAATATAATGAACTGTATTGTTTTATGCTTTGTAGCGTTTTGTAATTGTATGTCTTGGGGACTGCAGATGGAAATTAGCTCTAAGAGCTAAAGTCTGGTACAAAGCATCTTTTCATATAGTTTCGTATAGGAATCTTTTTTTTTAATTTTTATTGATTGGTTAAGCTGCCCGAACTCTGTGCGTATAGTTGAAGATATCTGCACGTCTGCACCAAGTTTTCAGGGATGTGAAGCGTAAACTGTCAAAATGATGGATGCACTTCAGATTTTTCTGTCAATGTTTTAAAAAAAAGAAGAAAAAAAGGCTGAAGACGGAAAATAACGTGACCCCTGATTTATATTACAATGAATTATTTTTATTTCTCTGGAAAATTGCACAGCGGATATTTATTTTATGCAGAACTGTAGTGAAGTTACAGTTGAAGTTTCTCCGCACAGAACGGCAGGGTTGCACGGGGAATGTGTTTGTCTTGTTTGTTGCGCATTCTTCTTCTGGGGCGAATATATGATTATTGTAGCCAACACTGTTTTACACTGTGCTACGATGATAATGATCCTTCCAGACAACAGTCTAATGATGGTTTTCTGAACCGTTTGAAAAACAAAATTCAAGACAACAGGCTTTGAACTTTTAACACCTGTCATTACACCGCAGTTTATATTGTAATAAAACGTCAAAAAGGAAGAATACCTATATATGAATAGTTACAGACAATAAATATATTGTCCCCAGCAATCGTCAAACCACACTCATGTTTATGATTATTTTCCCAAGCAATTTGAAAAACAAACCAACGCCCTTGCCCAAATGGAACGAGCAGGGCGACCTCAACTTTCTTCCAATTACATTCATCTCATTCATAATATTATTAATAAACTCCTGCATGTTTTCTGAATGGTGTGAAATGTCTAATAAAAAAAAATAAAAATAATAAATGTAGTCTTGTTTCTGGTCGTGCGTGACTAGAATTTTGGGAAATCATTGGTAATCTAGCTTTATTGATTGTCAAATAAACTCAGAGATGGACAGAAAAAGGTCAAAGCCATCAGATCAATGTTGGTGGTAGAGATTGTGCACCTTAAAAGTGTGAATCCTGACAGAATAGTAATACTTAAACAATAACTGGATTGTTTTGTTTTGTTTTTTAAATGTGTTATTAAGGGATTTGTGCAATTGACAAATATGTTTCCCTTTCAAGTATACTGTTATAATAAAAAGCAATGTATGTGCAAATTTTTGTTTTGTATTTCCGCAAGGGGAGGGGGGTGCTCTCGGAAGGGGTCTCGCCCGGGGAGTAATCCAATGTAGAACCGCCACTGCTCATTACCCTCTACCCACCTTAGAGGAAGTCACCACAAAACTTGCTGGAGCCAAGTATTTTAGATGTTTTACAGGCCAGATCGGGTTATTAGGCCATTAATAATTATTGGGCTGCATTGAATATTGTTAGCTAAGATGATTCATGGCATACATCAATCATCTTTGCTAACAACATTCAATGCGGTGTTTGGCAGGTACCATTTTTTCAGACTGCCATCATTTAAGCCCTGGACAAGTTCCACCGACGCCTGGATGAGACCTACGAGGGCCTGAGTTGCATGGCAGCCATCGTTGATGACGTGCTGGTCTTTGGGAAAACCAAATAGAACCATGAAACATTGAAAAAAAGAGGAGTGGATCTGAGGCACTCTGGTAAATAAAAGTCCTTTATTAAGTCTAGAGGGACATGCCAACCTGTTTCGACCTCTCAAATGGTCTTCTTCAGGGCTTACACATAAAATAAACAGGTGCTTCAATTATAAGACATCAATCGAGTCATGTGACAAAAGACTTCCAGTAAAAAACACATAAATCACAACATCACAAATACTACATCCAATAAATAAAAACATCAGTGAAACACGAAATCCAAATAAAAACTTGAATAGTAATTCCAATGACCATAGGTGAGTTATCTGCAAATAAGAAAAAAAAGTTAATAACAGAGGACAGAGAACTCCCCTGGGTAAATGCAAGAAAACATCAGGATTAATTAGCATAGATAGAAGAGGATGCATATAAAAAGTAATAATCAGAAACAAAGATCAAAGGAAGACTGAGAGATCGAGTTCTTCATAAAGACACGGAAAATCTGTGGCTTGCAAAGTAGAGATCTAAAATGTTTCCCTTTGAGCAAGAGTTTTTAAAATATCACCGCCTCTAATATTCGTTGTAATAACTTTAATAACCATTTGCAGTTAATGAATTAGGATTACAATGCAGAGAAACATGAAAATGTTTAGCCATCGGGTAATTGAGATTACTATTTCTAATTGCATATTTATGCTGATTCAACCAGTCTCTCAGTCTTCTTTTAGTCAGACCTACATATCAAATCAAATCAAATCAAACTTTATTTATAAAGCGCTTTTCATACAAGAAGTTGCATCACAAAGTGCTTTACAGATTAAAATGACCCCACATAAAACCACCTTCCCTTCCCTCCCCCACAGATTTAAAAGCATGGTCACAGTTATACCCCCCTCCCCCCAACCCAACTCCCATGCACACACATAGTTAAAAGAAAAAGTAATAAAGGACATTGGGCCGAGTGTAGATGAACCATGCAAGGAAACGCCATCAGAGGAGCCATCTGCCCCGGCAGCGGTAGACTAACAGCAGCAGCCGAGGCACCGACACAGGGCACCCAGCGGAGGCAAGGCCAAGACCCCCACCTCCACCCAAGCTTATAGAAACAACCACAAGTGCAATCCAAACGGTAGACAAAATGAGCGGAATTGCAGTTCGCAAAATGTTTACAAAAGAACACTTTTTCACCTTTTGAGTCCTTGAAGACTGTTGCTCTATTTATCATCGGACAGTGTTTACAATGTCCACAAAAAAAAGGGCCAAATGGTTTTTTAAAGAAAGATTTTGGTTTAGAATCTGGTAGGTAGTTTCTAACAAGTTTGTCCTTTAAAGATGGGGCTCTTCGTATTGCGAAACTAGGAATTTCCGAAAAAACGGGAGCAAGGCTGGAATCACTAAGGAGAATGTTCCACTTGTTCTTGATAATCGTTTTAATAGCATCGAATTGACTGCTGTATTGTAGCGAACAGTATATTTTATTCTTTTTATTTTTTCCAGTTTTAGATTTATATTTGAGAAGTTCTCCTCTGTGTGTCCCCTTGGCTTTACTCAGTGCCTTGTTTAAGGCATTCCTCTTGTAGCCTCTTTGTTTAAAGCGGCTATACATCATTGAGCTTGAGAACCATGAAACATACCTGCAAACTCGCTTTTCAGCAAAAATTGCAGTTTTTGAAATTAAATATTGTATTTGGTTTTTGGGATACAGTGAGGAACGTAAGTATTTGAACACCTTGCGATTTTGCAAGTTCTCACACTCAAATATTATGGAAGGGTCTGAAATTCAGAATTTAGGTGCATTCCACTGGCAGAGACAGTACTTTTTTTATTCAGGAAATAACATTGTCTGATATTTAAAGAATTTATTTGTATTTTATTGAAGAGGACACTCGGCACTCAATAGAAAACTGTTTCTATGTAGACAATCTACTTCAGAGCTTCCCATCCATGTCAGAAGAAAAGCAGCTGACAAAGCTACAAGAGTTACTCCAATCCAGTGATTTGAACTGTGGCAGTGGACTTCTAATGTCCCGGACACTAGTCATATGCTTCCAGAGCTGACATCTGAAAGTAGAGGTCTGTGGTTGTCTATGGATGGAGCGGACCCACCAGAATGAGCTCTGGGACTACATTGGCACTGCAGATTAGATACTATCACTTATCGTCTGCATCACACAGAGCAGCCTCAACCCACTATGCATAATATCTATCGGGTCTTAGCTAGACAGTATGACCCCCTAGGACCCCCCTAAGAAACGCGACTGGGATGACCCTCATCTTCCAGAGGACTTATTTCAACTGTGGCAAGATTGGATAAGGGAACTCTATATTCTCCCTGATATGTCCCTTTCCCGTTGTTACGTCCATCCAGACACCAACCTCTCATCTGCAAGTTACAGCATCCACATCTTCAAGGATAACCCAGCTGATGACATAATACGTGGACTAACCCTTCCTCAGATCATCAGTCGGAAACGCTGGAGCCATTGACCTTCCTTCCTACAACAAACCGAGTCTACATGGCCTTCTTGTCCAGACATTTCTTAACCTGAGGACCCAACTGAACTCCAAAAAGCCCAGTTCTGTGGCCATGTCTCGATTCCCCCTGATCCACCTCTGCCTGATCCAAGTCAGTTTAGTGCATTCAAACAGCTGCTAAAGATTTCAGTTAAAGCTTGTCAAGGAGTGGTCGCCGACTCCAATCCTATGGCTGAAAACGGCAAACAAGTAGAACCCTCCCTACTCAGACAAATTCAAAGGGATTGTTTCTCAGAGGAATATTCCCTCTATTCATCCAAAAGTCCAATCTCTTCTTGTAGCAGACTCCTCAGTTTGGCCCCAGAATATGATGCAGAGGCTCAACTGATATGTGTTGGAGGTAGATTACAATGGTGTGATTCCCTCAATCAAGACAGGGTGTAAGAACACCCCGTCGTTCTCGACCCTCATCACCCCATCACAAAGCTCATCACCCTCAATCAAGACAGGGTGTAAGAACACCCCGTCGTTCTCGACCCTCATCACCCCATCACAAAGCTCATCATCGCTGACTACAACACAAAACTAGCTCATCCAAGACCAGAAAGAGTTTTTGCCGAACTGCGAAGAAGATTCTGGATTCTGCGAGGCAGGGAAGCTGTTAGCAAGCATCAACACCACTGTCCTGAATGCAGCAAGTGGCGCAGTCAACCAGTCATTCCCAAAATGGCTGACCGCCCACCTTTCAGTCCAAGGTTACAGCATTCTACTCAAATAGAATGGACTGTTTTGTTTTGAGCCTTATTTGATCAAGATTGGAAGGCGCAATGAGAAGCGCTGGGGCATAATATATAAATGCCTAACAATGCACGCAGTGTACCTCGATCTGCTGAAAGTATGGATACTGACTCATTTCTAATGAGCCTCCGTCGCTTCATCGCCAGGCGAGGAAAGCCCTTTGAACTACTATCTGATGAAGGAACAAACTTCAAAGGCGGCAGCTCAGAACTCCAAGACGCCTTCAACTCACTTCAACGCCCCCTAATCTACAGTCACAACTCGCCAGCCAGCAAATTTATTTTCCGCTTCAACTCGCCATGAGCCTCCAAAATGCACCCCATTTTGGAGGCTCATGGGAGGGTGAAAGCTGTTCTATTAAATCAGCTCTACACACCATCTTGGGGTCTCAAACTGTCACAGAAGAGATCTTGAGAACCATCCTGACTGAGGTGGAGAGCATCATCAACTCAAAGGCCCTTGGCTACAATTCAGCGGATGTTGCAGACCCAGATCCAATCACCCCCAATATGCTCCTAATGGGGCGGCTAGACCCCTCCACACCTCAAGTCAGACAGAGCTCCTCAGTTGTCGCAGATGGAGACATTGTCAAGCCTTGGCGGGTCAGTTCTGGATCCATTTCGTTAGGGATTATTTACCTTCCCTTCAGACCTGTTCAAAGTGGCAGCAGGACCGTGAGGACCTCTCTACAGGGGTTATTGTTCTCCTTGTTGATCAGCACCTCCCACGTGCTCTGTGCAGTCACAGCTGTTTCCCCTGGATCTGATGGCCGGATACGGACTGCCCAGGTTCAAGTCAAAGACAAAAGTTACACCAGGCCCTGCTAAACTCATCAGACTCCCTGCACTACCACAAGATGTTTCCAACTGATTGTTTAACTCTGTTCCCAAAGTTGGGGGTGGCTGTTTACAAGGTTTTCAGTTTTACCTGTTTCTGGACATTTAAATGCATCAGCATCCCATAATACTTAATTTGTCCTCTACTGGGCAAAATGATACTCTGCTCAGCCAATCAGTGCTCATCTTTTACTACTTTCTGCCATCGACCATCATCAGTCAGCAGGTAGCAGCCATTGAGTGAAAGTGACTTCCTCCCATCACTGGACACTTTTCTTTCCATTCAGACACTCACGTTCCCGTTCAGCTGTGTTTATGCGTCCATGAGACTGTAAGTTTATTCTTTTCATTGAATGAGTCATTTGCCAAAGTAATATGTAGCCTACTGTTGTAATCTATATTCAAAATAAGCTGCTTTGGTATCTGGTTAAGTTGTTCTATTGTGTATTTCAAACGTAATATTCACTGGCATTCAAAATCTATTACTTTAAAGTGCCCCTGGCATTAAATGTGCATATTTTTTTTGTTTTTTGGTCATATTAGTTAGTTTCCCCAGCCTGCCTATGTCCCCTAAGGGGTTAAAATGACTGATTAGTGTTTCCTTTGTCCCCGGGTATGTCTGCCTACATAGTGAAATTAGCACTCAGAAATGGGCTGTTTTGCAGTTCGGCATATGACCTCACATTTCGGCATATTTCGTCACTGAGTTCCAGCCAATTACCCCCTTCTCTGAACTACACTCTCCAAGTCCCTCCCCCCGCAGCTCGTATTACAACCTAAACAACAAGAGCTACGGTAAAAGGTAAACAACTAACCGACAACATGGAGTCCAGACCGCATCGACACTGTCCTCCCCACTTCCAAGCCACTGAAAAGCTTGTGGATGGACTTTATTTATGCAGGGAATGTACCCGACCGACTCCCGAAGCGCGTGGTCGTTTGTGGCAAATATTTCTCTTACGGATGTTTTATTAACTTGGGACAACACAGCAGTGGATTCACAGATTGTCTTAAACTTTTACCAGGATCAATACCAACCCTCCGTAAACCAGCAAATATCCCTATACAAGTAAGTAGCCTATATTTCCGCAATAATGTCCTTCAGCTGTTTTATACCAGTGTTTCCCAAACATGACGAATCTGTGGCAGTGCGCCACAGATTCAACACCGATCCAAAAAAAAAAAAATCAACACCAAACGTCACATATTGCGTTTCGTTTTTTTTCTTTTTTACGCTATTTAAAACACGCAGCGCAATGCATTCCCTGCTCTCTTTTTGTCTGTCACTCACGCGTCTCTCGCACACACATACACACACACACACATATGCCAGAAAAGGTCCTAAATAGGATAGCAATTATTGTAAATAAAAACTTTTAAACAAGCATTGAATGAATACACAGGCCAAAAGGTGAAGGGGTTGTGTGCTAAAATAATTAACTAAATGCAGAAAGTGTTAGCACAGGATGTGACCCATGGGTCAGAAAGGAACGGTCATGATTAAATGGACAAAACTGTTAAGAACAGGATATGAGTTAGACAATGGGTCACGATTCTCTGAAAAAAACAGGAAACATCTGTTGGGAGAAGGAAGGTTTTCTGCTTAGTAACCAAAAGGAATATATTAAAAGGGGCTTAACCTATTAGGGACGGACTACAGGCACACTTTGCATCTATATGAATATGTATTATTGAGCTGATTGGATCCTGTAAGAGAGGAGCTCTCAGAATGTTTTGTAATAACTTTGTAAAGTAATAAAAGGCATTTATGAGGAAGATTTCTTTGGAGATGATTTTGGTGAGAATATCTCCCCATGCATGCCCAAACATATATATCGTGTGAATGTGTAATTCATTTTATACTCTGCCACAGGATAAACGAACTGGGAGAGAGGAGTTAGCAGACAGCAGGCTGGTCATGGACTGGTAGCATAGCAGCGCGAGGCGCAGGCTTTCACTTAAAAATCTCCTCTCATCACAATACAAGAACACAAATACACACACACATATACACACACACACACACACACAGCCCCTTCCCTCCGTGCAGCACGTCTGTCTGGATCACCTGTGGAAGACGTGCTCTACCTTTCTGCTTCCTCCTCAGGTGCCTCGCCGTCCGGATCAGATTCCGGATCAAATTGAAACGTCATTACATGGCCTAGTTATAGTAGCCGATAACTGAGCCATTACTGTCGTGGTGAAGCTAGAGACGTAATGAGGACGGATGGATGTGTGGATGGATGATCAAATATTTTACTAGCCCTGTAATTTGTAAACAGATTATTGTTCAACACACAATATAATTAGGCCTAAACCTAATTACATTTCATACATAGGGTAATATTGGAATTTGGGCAATTTGGCAAATGCATGTCTGTCAATGTTTCATCAGATAAGGACGTTAGAGACTCAATTGACAATAGAGGCACATGGCTTGGGCCCCGCCCACCAAAACTCGGTCGTTCTGTGCTAATGCTAAACGAAGGGCCACCTAGTGGGGGCTGCAATTCTACAACAAGGCTGAGCTATGGCTAACAATCCTTTGATACAGTATTAAGGTACTTAGAGTGTGACTAAAAAGGGCCCAAACGTTGCGGGGAATTTCATCCCAGGGACACGTTAAGTGAGTTATTATGCTTTATTTGGTGTAATTTGGCCGTTTTATTTGCCTTATGTAAGTTACGCCAGTGATGCATTTAAAGTGTAACTGAACCCCATGAAAAGTCATAACCCCGCCCCCAGACAACATTAGAAAATTCTACGAAGTGTGCGGGACCAGGAAGAACGGAGGGGTATGGCCAAGTGTGGAAGATGAGCGGAGGGGGGAACGTGGGGGGGTGTTCAGGAGGACAGTGACAGCTAGCTTAATCTGACACTGAAACATGGACAGTGACCAAAGCGACGTTGGCAGTTTTGCAACTGATCGATCTGATCGACGTTCATCTGTTTTGAACGTTATCCTATGTTAGCATTACCACTTAGAGACTGGACCCATCCTGTCTCCCTCTGCCTCAGCAGCACCGGCCTCATGCAGCGCTGACTAGCGCCCTGAGCCAGCGGATCTCCTCCGTCGTCCCTGGAGATAGAGGAGTAGAGGGAGGCTTTATGGAGTCCAGCGGCCCCAAGCCGTATCAATTCGAGCCGCTGGCTCAGAGTGATGAGTCAGCACTGCCCGAGACTGGCGCTGCCGCTGAGGCAGAGAGAGACTGGATGGGTCCAGTCTCTTAGTGGTAATGCTAACGTTCAAAACAGTATGTTAGCTATGCTAACTAAGTGCTAATGTGATAATAATGGTAACTTGAAAAAGGCAATCCAACTCCAAACTCGCCACGAGGCCGGTATGTCTGATTTATCTGTTTTATACCCAAACCCACGGGGCGTGTCTGTGAGACCATGCCCGTGACACAGTCAATGCCTGTGACGTAAAGATGTACCTCTCTACGCCAGTCACAAAATTCAAATGCAGTAGCCACCATTCAACCCTAAGAGGGCAGCACCAAGACATTTTTAGACCAAAAAGTGTAGAAATAAACAAGTTTACAGGAAAATGTAAAAACAATCCCAGAAACTGAAACATTGCATTGGTAAATAACCATTTCTACAGTTTAGAAGCAAAAAAAAGTTGTTTTGGGGTTTAGTTACTCTTTAATGACTATTGGAAATCAAAGATTTCAACCCACCTTGTTTACGTCCCATGGTGCATTCAATGACAGTAGTAAATGACAGTACGGGTGAGAAATGACACAAACCATGTTCAATGTCTGTAGTAAATTCCAGTATTAGGCGAGAATTGATGCAGATGTCGGTGATTTCTTTAAAGCTACATTGTGTATTTTTTTGAGTTAATTCTTGGCAAAACCCCTTTGTTCTATCAAAAATATGTGCTCATTCATGTGTAATTACTTCAGTTCAAATCAATTCAATTCAGTTTATTTATATAGCGCCAATTCACAACAGATGTCATCTCAAGGCACTTAACAAGAAGTCATTTCAATACATTTATACAAACATTCCAATCAGTTAAAAAGTTTCCTATTTAAGGAATCCCAGCAGATTGCGTCAGTCATTGGCGTGAGGTTGGGCCCCGTTGATGCAGACTTTCCAACCACAGCAATCCTTCAGCAATCCCTCATACTGAGCAAGCATGTAGCGACGGTGGAGAGGAAAAACTCCCCTTTAACAGGAAGAAACCTCCAACAGAACCAGGCTCAGTAGGAGCGGCCATCTGCCAAGACCGTCTGGGGGTTTGAGAAGACAGAGAAGAAACACAGAAGGAACAGAAGATCTGATATAAGAGAACTTTCTATGTTACAGAATGTAAAAAGTTAATAACAGGACACAGTGGATGTTCAGTTACTGGGAGCATCATCCCAGTCGATGCCCCCCGTCCAACAGGGCATTGCAGCCAAGCAGGATACCAGACCAGGTATATCTTCTATGGAGAGAAAAACACTGAGAGAAAACAAAGTTAACAGTCGAAATAACAGTATGTACTGTAATACAACTGGAGAGTAGTAGGAGAAAAGGAAGTAGCAGAGTGAAGAAAATTGGTAAGTCTGTCCTCCAGCAGTCTAAGCCTATAGCAGCATAACTACAGAGATAGCTCAGGATGACCTAAGCCACTCTAACTTCCACCTACTAATGACAGTATTCTCGTAAGTGTAGAATCTGCTATTCAGAGTACATACAGTTGCGCGAATGACTGAATCCATGTTGAGCCTCCATCTTTGAAATACATTCGCCAACGAGGGACATTGCTGGAAATTTTAGCTCCGCCTTTCGCGCTTTGGCTACACTCAGTTGCTTGCACCCATAGACTGTATAATAAGGTTGCACCATGACGAAAGCCAGAGGGAGATTGTCTGGAGATAACTGTGGGTAAAGGGTCGGGTTAAAAATCATCTCAATGCATGCGGGTCGGTAAAATTGGACCAGTGTAGGACTCTGCAACAGTAAAATGTATGATTTTACTGCAATTATTTTGTATTTAAAACATATGTGAGGGAAATTAGATATGCAAGCATAAATTCTTGGGGAAACAATATTTATTTTTATACAGCTTTAAAGATGAACCGATCGCAAAAGTTGTTGCATGACTGAGAAAAAATATGACAGAAATCACACAGTGCATGCCCACCTTGCTCCCTGGGGGAAGCGCGCACAGACCTGTGCCATCCTTAGATGCATGGTGTAAGATAACTAATAGTGGGCAGCTTGTTGTGGAGTTAGTTTCCAAACCATGCAATTCATAGTTACATACAATTTGATGACAGAATGATGTCCACCAAAGCATAGCATTGCCATTAACATTATCATGACAAACACATTTCATTAGCGAACTTGACTTTAAGTGACTTACAGGTTTCTTTGAAAAATAGTTAATGTCCAAATTCTTCTTTTTTGCTGCCATCCTTACTCGCTTTTGACACTCATGTGTCACCCACGTTGCACCTAAGTCCTCTCGCGGACTGGAAAGTTCCTCCTTGCCGTTTTGGTGCCTGCTAACAACCAAACAGCTGCAGAGTCTCACCTGACAGCAGTGA
Source organism: Valencia hispanica (assembly GCA_963556495.2). Taxonomy (NCBI): domain Eukaryota; kingdom Metazoa; phylum Chordata; class Actinopteri; order Cyprinodontiformes; family Valenciidae; genus Valencia; species Valencia hispanica. The sequence continues at coordinate 48,326,973 of OY747713.1, read as the reverse complement.
AAGGCACAGCCAATCACATTGGCCATATATGTTACAGGAGGTGGGACTTCAGTAGAGAGCGTAAATTCTATCTGCACCTCTAGGTAAATGTTTTGTTGACAGATCTGTATTTTTCTTTCTCTTTTTTGCTTTCTATCTGGTTTGTTTTTCTTTTCTCTAGGAGATCAAATTATGGGTGGGGACAATTCTATAATTGCTGGATATCCCTTCCCTTCCGTCCATGCTAATTCTACGCCCTTTGTGTAGCCACAATTTTTACAACTGAAGGAACTTTAAAAAGGTATCCCTTGGCACATTTGATTCTTATATACCTAGCCACCCAGATAAATTAGCCTAACAAAGCTTTATTTCTAAGTTTATATAAACCCCCAAAACTTAACTCTAACTTCTTTAATGATTTCAATGACCTTCTTTCTGTAATATGTATCAACTATGACCAATTAATCAATGTGGGGGATTTTAACATCTATACCGACAACCCCCAAACAAGCAAAAACATTAGATGAAACTCTCTACAACTTCGGCCTGACCCAGCATGTCAAACAGCCAACACACAATCAAGGACACACTCTGGACTTTATTATCAGCAAAGGTTTAAATGTATCCAACATCGCGGTAATTGATATTGCATCATCTGACCATTTCTGTATTTTCTTTGAAAGTACCATCTCTGCTAAATTATCCAGCCACAGTAAGACCATTATAACCACTAGGGGACAGTTCAGTTGAAACTTTTAAACTTATTTACCCTTCCACCACATCACCCTCATCTCTCAACTCAAACTCAGTAAACAAGCAGGTAGATAATTTCCTTGCGAAAATCTCAGACAGCACTGATTCCATCGCTCCAACTAAAGTGAAAGCAGTCTCAGGTAGAAAGAAGTCTCTGTGGGCAAGTGATCCACTGGTACGTAGTCAAAAAAGGGAGTGTCAACGAGCTGAGAGAAAATGGCGGAAAACTCGACTCCAGGTTCACTGTGAGATCTACAAACAGAGACCGAACAGATATCAGTTATCTTTAAAAGAAGCTAGGGAATTGTTCTTTCCTGAAATCATCAACAGAAACATTAATAATGCACGGACTCTATTTGCAACAGTGGAAAGACTAACTAATCCTTTAGTGACAGTAGCCCCTGAACTAAACTCTACCAGGGCCTGCAAGGACTTTGCCAGCTTTTTCACTGAAAAGATTATAACAATTAGACGGTCAATCTGTACCTCAGTACCGAACCCACAACCAATGCCATCTGCAATCAACACCAATGTGGAAAAAATGTCTGAATTCCATGAATTAAACAAAAAAAAAATCATTGAAAAAACAAAACCACGAAACCTAAGTGTAGTTATGGACTCAGACCTGAACCTCCAGGGTCACATAAAGGCAATAACAAGGTCAGCCTTCAATCACCTGAAGAATATTTCTAGGATTAAAGGACTGATGTTGCAACAGGACCTGGAAAAACTCATCCATGCTTATCTTTACTCAGATTGATTACTGCAACAGCGTCCTCACGGGTCTGCCTAAAAAGTCAATCAGACAGCTGCAGCTGATCCAGAATGCTGCTGCTTGCATCCTCACTAGAACCAGGAAAGTAGAGCACATCACCCTAGTTCTAAAGTCCTTACACTGGCTCCCTGTAGCTCAGAGAATAGATTTCAAAATACTTTTACTAGTTTATAAATTATTGAATGGCTTAGCACCAAAGTATGTTGAAGACCTGTTGTCACTGTTCCAACCACCAAGACCACTCAGGTCCTCCAACTCTAACCTACTAAACATCCCTAGACTCAGAACTAAACATGGAGAAGCAGCTTTCGGTTTCTATGCTCCCCTTATCTGGAACAGACTTCCTGACGGGTGTAGAGCTGCTGAAACTCTGAACTGCTTTAAATCGAGACAAAAAAAACCATCTGTTTAAAATTGCCTTCGAGTAAAAGATTTCTGTCATATGCATCATATGTGTTCATGCTCTCTTGCTTTATTGATCTTTCTCTTGCTTTATTGTGTATCATGTGTTGTGTATGTTTATTGTGTATCATGTGTAATGTGTGTTTCATGCTAATTTGCTACTCTAACTTTTAAATTTCCAATGTTATATTCTGTTTGTTTGTTTTGTCTTTTAATCACCAAATCATGTAAAGCCCCTTGAATTACCCTGTTGTTGAAAGTGTGCTATACAAATATTGCCTTGCTTGGCCTAAACAGTCATATTTTTGATGTATGTTAACAACTATTTCTATATTCAATATCCGATTCAACTCTGAATTTGACATGTTTTATTGGATTATGTGGGGCATACAGTAATTATATTGACTTTGTTTAAATCTGTAATTTAATACAGCCAATGCACACCTAAAACATTTAAACACATCTCCCAGGTTTGCAAGACATTCCCACCTAATTGCCTTTTGGAAGCAGATAGAGCCAGCAACACACAAGATGGTGCGCGTGACAAGAGCATGGACTGTGTAGGGAAAAAGGAGGTCCCTCACTGCCTGTGCAACAGTAAATTTATTCTATTCATCCTTATAGAGTGATACATGTAATCCTCAAGATTTGACATCGTTTTAGTCAGTGGTACAGCACATTGTAGAGGTTAGTATTTGTAAGAGGTTTGACAGCTGTTTAAATTTGATCTTAAAAACTATTAAGTAAAATGTTATTGTTGGATTTCTTCAAATTAATTTGTCAATTATGTTCACTATGTGTGATGAGGAATGATTGAAAATACTGTTTTGTCTTTCTTTTTTTAAAACCTATTGATGAGTTCTTCCTGTTCATGACATATTTGTCTTTGGGTCTGCTGCAAAATGATTTGGCCTACAGATTCAAAATTCACCAGTCAACTGTGAGCTGCATCATCATTTGCAACTTGTTGGCCATTATCCCAGTTGCCGGTGAAAGACAATAATCCCCCCGCAACCCTGCATAGGATGGACGGGTACAGATAATGGATGGATAATGGATTCTAAGATTAATGTCACATATTTTGACTAAAAAAATCAAATATTTTCTCATTTTGAAACTCAGAAATTTCTGTTATTAAAAGCCCACATTTTCAATATTTAAACTATGATATTTTCTGACATTGTAAAGTCAGAAACTTTGAAGAAATAAAAGTCAGATATTTATCAGAAAAAACTCTGAAGTTTGCTGAGATTTTAAATCGTTTATTTCCAACAGAAAATGCCATTCTTGTAAGATGTGTTTAATTTACAAGATAGGCATCTTGAAATTGTCAAAACTCACTTGAGCTATCAAAATAAAAGAACTGGAACAGTACAAAAATGCATCATGAATTAATTCATTTTTTGAGCTCTTCACTTAGCAGTACCTAGATAAATATTTTGGCAAATACATATATATTAAAAAAAATCCCATCCGTGCCGCAGAGTATTTAGCACTGCTGTGTCTCTGTAAATGCGCTGCACAAACATGTCATCATAGGCACAAACAGCAAAATTGCACCATTCCATCCCAGTTATCCGTAGCTGTCCCTGCACGTGCCAATAATATGGATGGCTTTCCCTCAGTTTGTGTGTGCCTTGGTTAACTTTGATTACCATTACCATTGCAGTCAATGTAACTTCACGCATTTCATTTCAACCAACCCAAATGATGGTATTTCAACTGGGTCATAGACAAGCCCATCAGGCGATGCACCCAGCCAAGGCGCATCTGGATGAATCACCAGTCCACATTTTCTCAAGTGCAGGTTTTTCAGCATTGCAGAATCCTTCTATCTCCAGGTCCAGTCCTCTCTTCATGAGTGCTGTTTGACGTGTCCCTTGGATAATCGTCTCTGCCAGGTTTTCTGCTCCGGTTGGCCCTCTAACATAGCTTACCTCCCTAAAAGTGGAAGCTGTCACCCTCTCCTTCCTCAACAAGTGCCACTCAGGTGCTGCACTTTGGCTTTGTGTTAATTCTTCAATGCTGTGTGATTGTGATTTTGCCACAGACAGTGATTTTAGATGCAGTTGTTCTTGGTTTGTTGGAACATAAGTACAGTCTGTTGGCTCCAAATGATAGCCTTCAAGCAGCACTTTTGGGGATTGGGGGCAGCCTCATGGGTGATGACACCATCAGATGTAGGAGGTGGTTGCTGATAAGATACTGCCAGCCTGTACTTTCCTAAAGATGGAGTCCACAAGTGGTTTGTCAGGTGAGATGTTCATTGTACAGATCAGTGGAAGAGAATCAGGGTTGAAGATTCCTGGGTCTGGTAGCTCACCACTGTAGCCTTTGTAAAGTTCTGATCTAGGATAGATAAGTATGTACATGTTATTTATTTAGCACTTTTCACAGAAAAAAAAAATCACAAAGTGATTAACAGCAGAATTAAATAAAATGTAAGAAAATATACAAGCCAAACATCAATCTTTGCTTTTTAAAGATGCCAATCTTAGCTTTTTAAAGATGCCAAAAAAATCAGTGCAACAGAGGGTGAGAGGAAGAGGATTCCACAACCTTGGGACCATAGCCTTAAAGAAGCATTTTCCACATGGTTTGAAACAAGTTTTTTATTTCATCATAAGGGTATCAGTAAAAAGTTTTAGGACACAGTCATATGATGCTTGTTAACACTGACTTTGCTTAACTTATTCAACTTGCTGTAGTAGCACCTGGTTTGGGTTTCGTTACCACCATGGAATCCACTGGTCCTGGCTTTACTTCCTATTTACAGAATTAGATTGAGTTAATGAGGAGATGATAATTATAAAATATACATTTAGATATTTATGTAAAACAACCCATTGTTCTGGGTTTATGCCTCTTCTGTTTGGTCTCGGTGCAGGAAAGGACAGGAAGGACAACAAACATGCCACACTCTGATATAGCACTGCAACCAAATGGTTGCACAGACCACTCCCAGCTACACACAAACATGAGCTATTAACGCTATTAACCAGCACAGCTGAATCACGTAAAGTTATCTGAAAAACACACAAACAAAAACTGAGTTAACTTAAACTGCCTTATCAGTTACATGAGCAACAAAGCTGGAAAAAGGTAAAGATGACGGGCAAGGACATCAGTTTGTTTTTAAAGTTGTTGGGACAATAACCATAAAATTAAGTGTGGTTTGAAGATGGCTGGGGACAATTATTAATTATTCATATAGTCTATAAAGATTCATCTGTTTCACGTCTATGCACTGCAGTGTATAAACAGGTGTTGAAAATTGCATCTTTATTCCATCAGTAAAAGTTGAAAGCCATAGGCTTACGTGTTTTGTTTAACAAAAGGCACTGAAAACCATCATTAGGCTGTTGGTTTGCATGGCTTCATCAAAATCCACATCATAGCACAAAGAACAATGTTGGCTACATATACTCGCCCCAGAAGAATATGTGCAACAATAAAACGCGTTCTCTTTGCAACCCTTGCAGTTCTCTGCGGAGAAACTTGACTCTAACTTACAGTTCAGAGTCATGCGACAGAGCGGGTACCTGCTGGTGACCTGCATAAGGTTTTTACATCACAAAGTTGTTCAATTAAATTTTACAGGTCCGGAAGGAAGTTTCTTTGATGCGGGCATGTTGGGAGTGAGAAAATATTATTGTTTTTAATATTTTGTTCAAGACTCCCAAAGAGGATTTTGGAAAGAGCATGCCAGAATATTCCCCCAACTTTGTGCTGATTACTTGCTATCTAGGCATCCAGCGCTGCCAGAGAGAGACTTTATTGCACCTGGATTTGGGATTCAGGAACGGAGAATAGAGTTAAAGCCAGGGACTGTGGACATTTTTTTTGTTTCTGCACAGTGATCTCTGCATCAAATAAATTTCAGTTGTCAAAAATTTCAGAAAAATCTCTCTCTTGCAGCGCAGGATGCTTGGATAGTGGGAACATTCCGCTGTCAGCGCAAAGTTGGGAGAATATTCTGGCATGCTCTCTCCACAAAAACATATCAACACGATTGTCTTTGGGAGTCTTAAACAAACAAAATATTACATACATATTTTTTCACTCGCAGTAAAGAAATTTCCGCCAGACCCTTGAAATATAATTTAAGTATTTTTCCATCTTGAAACAGGGACCCGCGACATTGCAAGACTCTGAGCCCTGAACATGTTTGCAGCGGACTACGAGTCTTTTAAAACCTCGACATATCCACTGCTAAGAATGCTGCAGCATCTTCGCAGAAAGAAAATATGAATGTGTAAGAAAGTGGAATGGAGTGATTAATATAATAGTCACACTGGTTATGTGGAAATTGGGCTGAGAGCAAAAGTGGATGTTTACAGCTGGTAAGAAATTCCGCATCAGGTTTTTAAAAGTGGTGGGGACAAAACCATCCATTAGCCTATAAATATTGCTGGGGACATGTCCCCGGCGTCCCTGGCTAAAATGATGACAGGACAGTTTTGAGGTGGAACAAGCAGTTTAGAAGCTAGCTGAGTGAATGAACTGTCACTGCTCTTTTGAAAGATTGGCAAACATTTTACATAAAACTTAATGACATAAAAACTTTATTTTCATTTGACAACTATCATAATACTTTAACATTTGATTAGAATTTTATATAGTGACTTGAATACACCGGACTTGAATACACCGGACCTTCCACACTCAGCTACTGTATAAACGAATAACCACTGTTTCAGCACGGATTTTGTTTCGGTTTTCTGCTCAAGTCCAACATGAATACTGTATTACATTTTTATTTGTCTTGCCCATGTATAATCTTTATCCCATTACTAGTTAAGATCAGCTATTTACCAATAGTTTTGGCTGAGCTGAAACATGGTATAATAGTTGTGAGACAGAGTGAGCAAATTTTTGTCTGGTTTACATAACCATCAATAATTATGATCAATAATTTAATATAATTATTGATGAAGTTCAAGTTTAATCTATTTATATTAGGGGTACCACTTCTGTATTAGAAGACCAGACATCCAGTCTCTTCTTGAAGGTATAAGTTCACACGATGTGAACATTAATTGTACACATACACCATTTATGCCAGGGGTACACCAAAGGATTTTCACAGTCTCACCCCTCCTTTCCACCAGACGCGTAAGCAGCGCGTTAAAGGAGCAGCATGTCATACACAGCTGATAGCCACTGCTGTAGTCAATAGAACCCTTTCCACCGGAGGCGAAAGCAGCGCGAGTCTGCCACGTCTCGGGAGTGTCATGTTGAGGCACTTTTCTGGCAGTCCTATTTTCTACGCTATGCCTCTGACCCCTCCTTTCCACCGGACGCGTAAGCGGCACGTTACAGGAGCAGCACGTTTCACTTGTGTATTCTGCTGCTTGGCCCTTTCCACCGGGTGCGTATGAGGCGCATAGCAGCAGGGAAGCAGCTGTCACCGAGAGCACAAAATCACGCGAGATTAGCAAAATCACGCGTGGTTTCGTCAGTAAACACAACAACCATAGACATATATAAACGTCTATGGCAATAATAACCAGGAAAAGACAACAACATGGCTCCAAAAGGTTGGTGTTTTATGTTATGTCCGTTTTATATTCGCCAATAAGTTTATGTTATGTCAGGGAATATCCAAAATCGCTCATTTGTGTGATGACACACAAATGTGATGACACACAAATGAGACCCTCCCGCGAGGTACTGACTTCTCACCGGGCCGCACAGGTAGTGACTTTTTTTTAAGTAAAGCAACCGCAAAGCAGCACATTTCTTTTATTTTGAAAATTTCCAGTGCCAAGCCGTATATTTCCTGTCTCCCCTATCCAAAATGTAGAAATTTACGTGTTTCAGAGGCGTACTGCGTAGAAAATAGGATATTTAGAAAAGTGCTGCGACATTTCGTGCTCTCGGTGACAGCTGCTTCCCTGCTGCTATGCGCCTCATATGCACCCGGCAGAATACACAAGTGAAACGTGCTGCTCCTGTAACGTGCCGCTTAAGCGTCCGGTGGAAAGGAGGGGTCAGAGGCATAGCGTAGAAAATAGGACTGCCAGAAAAGTGCCGCAACATGACGCTCCTCAGACACGGCAGACTAGTGCTGCTTTCGCCTCTGGTGGAAAGGGCTCTATTAACTACAGTGGTGGCTATCAGCTGCATATGACGTGCTGCTCCTGTAACGTGCTGCTTACGTGTCTGGTGGAAAGGAGGGGTTAAACGCGTAAATTTCGACATTTTGGATAGGGGAAGACAGGAAATCAAAAGGTACGGCATCCGGAAATGTTCAAAATAAAAGAAACGTGCTGCTTTGCGGTTGCTTTACTAAAAAGGTCATAAATGTGCGGCCCGGTGAGAAGTCAGTACCTCGCGGGAGGGTCTCATTTGTGTGTTATTATGTGTGTGATATTCCCAGACATAACATAAACTTATTGGCGAATGTAAAACAGACATAACATAAAACACAGACCTTTTGGAGCCATGTTGTTTTGTTTACTGACAAAACCACGCATGATTTTGCTAATCTCACGTGATTTCGTGCTCTCTGTGACAGCTGCTTCCCTGCTGCCATGCGCCTCATGCTATGCGGTGGAAAGGGCCAAGCAGCAGAATATGCAAGTGAAACGTGCTGCTCCTGTAACGCGCCGCTTACGCGTCCGGTGGAAAGGAGGGGTCAGACTAAAGACTGGTAGTCTTTAGAAATCTTGCTGAAGTCTCTGCGCGCTCCCGTAGTCTTGATCGTTAAATGTAAGGTGATAATCTGCGGTTGGCGACTCGATTTATGCCAGTCTTTCTCTAGTATTTTGAATCAAACATGCTTGATATTATCGCAAATCCTGGTGTAGTCGTAGTGACGTAAAACAACCAACAACCAATAAAGCCATTCTCACACAAGCGGAAGGACAAAGCTACAGAGCCCGGCAGGGGTCAGGTGCAGAAATAATTTTTGAGGGGTAAGAATCTGTACCCTCGGTTTATTAAACCATGTGCACGGAGTCGTAACCTATTCAACTTTTATTCAACAGTGTGACCATATGGGGGTCATGTCCGCTTCATATTGTACCCTGGCTGTATGGGGTTGTACCTTGCTGCTATGGCACAATGATTAATAAGCAGAATTACATCCATGATGATAGTGGGTTTGAGTCCATTCATGATATTGTTTTCCACCTTGCCCCACATCAATTTATTTGGGTTCCTGCGGGAAAGTAGGCTCTAAACATAAGTGTCATATTTATAAATAACAGTTTTGTAGCCACCTATGGACCCTGGCAGGGTCTATACACAACAAATACAATATTTGTGTTGCATGGCTGAAAAATGGCCTAGAAATGGGCCATAAATTACAAAGTGTATGCCAACCTTGCCCCCTGGAATACAGGCACAAACCAGCACTATCTGTGCATCTGCATGGAGCAAGTGGTACAGCATAAACACCTTGCATTAAAACGATATGAGTTAACCAGTTACTTGTTGATACAGTACCCACTTTGAATGCAAGTCTTTATTTGACATAACATCAATCTTGGCAAAGAATGCTACAACATTCGCACATAAAGAAACTGTATAATGCTGAGCATAATGAGAGGAATTTTGCAGGAAGCTAAAATAGCCTAGGTGTCGTCTTTTAAATTGTGTCCCTACAAGATTGAGTGTTTATAAAATCCTTAGTCTGAGACTAAAAAACTTCTAACCCAAGTCTTTAGATGTGAGCTGATAATCTTTGAGAGTCTTTTCTAAATCTTTCAGTCTTTAGGTGTACAGAAAGCATTAAGCACAGACCGCTTCTCTTTAACCTAAGGGGAATTTATTAAGAAAATCGATCAACCTTACAAGCCTTGTCAATAATTCCCATCTATTCTAAAGCATGCAACTAACTACTACAACTACTAAGTACTCCTTATCTGAAACGCGGAAATGAGTCGTGGAAACCACTTTTATTTGTACATACAGAATATGAAAAGTAAACATCAGTCACAAATAGAAAGTGCAAACGCATAGTAAGAGTACATGAAACTTTCAGCCCTGAAAATAAGTCAATTTGCTGTGATCTTCCTGCCTTGGGCAGGCATGTCGGTGTTCTGCACATACATCTGAAGCAGCAATACACATGTGCAAAAAATAAGCAGTTTCTGGTCCACTCTGTTCCCGTGTTGAGGATGATTTGTTGTCTGGAGCGCAACACAAGTTCCACTAATATCTTACAACATCTTAGGTACAAGGCTGGACAGTGGCGCAGTTGGTAGCACTGTTGCCTTGCAGCAAGAAAGTCCTGCCTGGAGTCTTTCTGTATTGAGTTGCATGTTCTCTCTTTGCATGCCTGGGTTCTCTCCGGGTACTTCGGCTTCCTCCCACAGTCCAAAAACATGACTGTTAGGTGAATGGGTTTCTCTAAAGCCTGTTAGGCAAACAGTTACCACTGACGTTAATGTTAGCAACAGAATTTTCGCTTAAATAGTGGTTAAAACATTCAAAGAGTACAATCAAATAAGATGAAACATGAACTTAGATTCTCCTCTTTCTATCATCTTCTTCCATATTTTGCTGTTGAACCACACACTTTGTGTAGCTCTCTGTACTCTCAGAGCTAGCACAAGAGCGACTGGAGGCATCCATCTTTTCTCCAACGTGTACAAAACAGAACACAAAAATCTGCTGTTATTTGTTTTCCAACATGGATGTGACATCACTCTTGAGTTGCAAGTCGGGATTACAAGACAAAAAGAACAATTCAGAGGAAGAACAACTTCTGCTTCGAAGAAGAACAACTATTGCTTTGGAGCTTCCGGCAAAGAGTAGAGGTTTGTCGTGTCTGCAGCTGGGTACGCTTGCTCTCACTCGCAAATTCGCGCACACACATACGCACGCACGCCTGTGCACACGTTAACATTAGTGTCTAGACCTACCTTGTGAAGATAAAAACAGGAACAACTCCCTTTTTAACAGCCGTCGACCTGTTTCTGATGATGGTTCACGGATGTCAGTGCCGGCTATGAGGTGTTACAGTAACAACCCACCTATGCATCAGCTCCTCATTGTCAGGAAAAGTAAAAAACAAAAAACTAAGTACACTATTGTACTCTCCAGATGCCTGGCAGTGTGGCACACAGCAGTTGTACCAGAAGCTGTGGTATTTTAACTTTGACTGTTTCATGAAGAGTGTAGCAGCTACGTACCAAAACAAGTGTAGCATAGGCTATTGGAAGTATCTGTACCGTCTGACATTTCAGGGGAAGAACGTCACTATACATTTTGAAGTATTTAGAGTTGGCATTTAGATAACGCCTGCGATGGACTGGCGACCTGTCCAGGGTGTACCCCACCTCTCGCCCCATGATAGCTGGAGATGGGCACCAGCCCCCCCGCAACCCTGCACATGAATGACGGATACAGAAAATGGATGGATGGATTTAGATAACGTCATTTACATACGCCAGCTGCAAAAAAACCCAAAGAAGAAGGAATTATTAACCTCAACAATTATGATACAGATAAAACCTAATTGTCCCTAGGGAGATTTCAATTCTACCTATCTAAAATGTCAATAGTACAAGTTAAATAGTATTTTTGAATATCCAAAATTAAATTACAGTTTGCTGGAATAGTATTTTAATTTTTCCTATCTAAAATAAGACTTTTTACTTTTAACAATTGAATTTTAGCTATCTGAATTAGAATTGTCCTTAGTAAGAATTCAATTTGTCCTACCCACAATGTTCCTTCTAAATAGGAAGAATGTATTTGTGGATAGGAGCAGCTCCAAACCCCATTAACATGAAATGTGGGAAATGTGACGTAATTTGTCCTAGGAAGAATTACATTTAAGAGAGTCTAAATGTTCTTTTCTACTAAGAAAAATTTATTTGTGGATATCTGGAATGTTATTTTTTACTAGGAAGAATTGGTTTAAACATATATGGAATACATAGTTTACATATTGAATGTTAAAACAGCCACCTTAAGTTTTTAAGGATTTAGAGATATCTCAAACTTATTTTCTTACTAGTACAATTGTAATCATAAATATCCTAAAATACAATTGTTGCTAGTAACAATACAGTTGATATCTTTAATTTCAATTTTGACAAAGAAGTATATATTTGTACTAGGATAAATTATATAATTGGAATTATAGATAGGAATGGTTGTTGATTAAATGTTAAAATTGCTTGCCATAGTAAGCATTTAGCGTCACAGGGAACATTTGGAGGAACTCTACTGTTCTCCTGCCGTCAGTGAAGAAAGGAGAGTGTTGTTGAAGGAAAAGGAGCCAGCAGGACTTTCTTCTGTATTGGGGATTTGCAATCGGTGTCGCTGTTCACTCATGGAACCCGGAGTAAAGAAAGTTTACTAATCTGCTGCACAAAGGAGGTAAATCCACTCTGAGGATTGTGAATGTTTGTGATGCGCTGGCCCAAAGGAGGGAGACACGATTCAGGGGCCAAATGTTGGTTTTCCCAGAGCTTTGCTGACTGCTGATTTAACGGCAGCTGTCTTTCAGAGAGTGGCTTTCTAATCGAGAACAAGTGTGCCGGGAAAAGTATCAAAGATTCTGGAGCTGACAAGAGATCTCACTGCTCTGCTTTAATCAGGAGGTTTAGAGATCTGTCAACAGCACAAAACTGTTTTTGGTGTAAGAGATAGTAAATATCAACTCCGACCTGATAAGCTCAAGGTCAAAAAGTTTTTTTCTTCTTCTTGGTAACTACGTTGGTTGAAGATTCACATGTTTTTGTAAAGTAAAATAATAATAACATAATAAGCTGATAACGAAAAAGCCACACAAAGACAAACAAACAAGCTTCTCCAACTCCTCAGAGTTTCTGTTTGCTACTACCTGGCTGAACACTGATTCCGTGATTCGCACCATTTTCTATCCCGTAAGACAAGAGACGGCATTCGTACGAGATTTCTTGCGGCACGACGGAGTTGTTCATTACTGCAGAAAAGGATGCAGTATTTAGTCAGTGACATCTCAAAAAGATAGCAAAACTATTACAGTTAAACAATTTAAAGTGCTGGCTTTGCAAAAATAAATAGGCTAGTTATTCAGTATTTTATTCAGATTTATTAGAGAAAAAAAAATAAGACTAATTTGCATTTATAAAAGTTTAATTGGGTGCATCTCCAGTAAAACGTGAAGATGGCTGAATAAACTAGTAATTGATCGGAAGGTTGCCAGATTCTATAGCAGAGCCTCTGAAAATGGTTTAACCTCAGCTTCTATGTCAGCTGACATATTCACAGAGAGAAGCCAGGTCAATGCTGCTGCTTTCGTCCACTGGAAAGAAATGAGACAAAATAATAAAAATAGATCTTTTTGTCATAACTCAGATCTTACACATTATGTTCTAAGATGATCAGCTGTTTAACCTCTCCATGGTGTCACTTGATGTCTTTGTTTTACTGAATAAACAACAGGAATTTCATTACTGAACTTTGTGAACTAATATCACAAAGTGAAACTCATAAATTATAGTCATTACACATACATAAAAATATTTCAAGCTCCTGTCTCTGTTGATTTTGACGGTTATGGCTTACAGAGAACAAAAACCCAAAACTCAGAGTCTCAGAAAATGTAAATATTATAAATATTATCTTATGAACAATACTTTACATTAATTGCTGCATCAATGTCTGTGGTTCTGGTGAGGTGTAATGGAAGCCCAGGTTGCAGGTAGCAGCCTCTGGGTCATCTGCATTGTTGAGTCTGGTGTCTCTGTAGATTCCCTATGAGGTTCAGGTCTGGCCAGTGTGCTGACAAATCAAGCTCAGTAACAGGTTTTGGTGCCTTTGGCCGTGTGGACAGGTGCCGAGTCCTGCTGGAAAAGGAAATCAGCATTTCCATAAAGCTTGTCTGTAGAAAGAAGCATAAAGTGCTTTAAAATAGAAGTAGATAGTTATGTTAACTGTGAACTTCAGAAAACCCAGTGGACTAGAACCAGCAGATGACATGGAACCCAAATTATCAATGACAGAGAAAACTTCACACTGGACTTCAAGGAACTTGGATCCTGGTCCTCTCCACTCTTCTCCTGTCTATGGGATCTTGTTTTCTAAATGAAATGCAAACTTTACTTTCATCTAAAAAGAGGACTCTGGATCATTGTCCTGTTCTTTTTCTCCTTAGCCCAGTTATATAACCCTTCTGACAATGACTCTGGTTCAGGAGTGGCTTGACCCAAGCAATGTGACATTTCTTGCCCATGTAGGATTCGTCTCTGTATAGTGGCTCTTGGTGTGCTGACCTCAATCCAGTCCTTGTGAAGCTCAAACAAATTTTTAAATTAATTTTGCTTGACAATTCTCTCATGGCAGCATTATCCCTGTTGCACCTGTGCACCTTTTCCTACCACACTTTTCCCTTCCACTCAACTCTCCATGAATATGCTATAAATTCTTCACAATACTCTAATTTTCTGAGGCACAGAATTTTGAGTTTTAATTATTTGTAAGCCATTATCATCAAAATTTACAAGAATTAAAAGCTTGAAATATTTGTTTTCTGACGAGCAACCGTAGCTGCTCCTTTAATTGAGATTAGGAAACCATCATAAATTATTCCTAGATTCCTTTTGACTTCCTTGAACTTCATCTTGACATTTTGACCCATACTGGAAAACAGATCCCTTGTTTTTTTCCCCACTGAATTTTAAGTTGGATTATTCCTCCCCTTTAAGAGAAACAAACAGTTAATAATAAAGCAGACCAACCTGTCCCTCAGCTAATTTATTGTTTTAGTTTTCAATTTTATGAAATGTTACTGCTTCAGACCTCTAATGGTTTGGCTGAACGCTCAGCTACCCTGAGAAGTAGGCAAGTGTATTGGTAAAAATCTGGCGATACGATATGTTTCGCGATACAGGCGAGACGATATATTATGATTTTTAAAACTGAATTTAACTGTACAAAAACTGTCACAGCATTTTAAACATTCCAACCTGTTTCATACTGAATACATCCAGTTGTATCAGTACATCTAGTTGATCCACTGGAACAAAGAAGGTGAAACAGCCACCAACTACCAGTCATACTTTTATATTTACTACAACAATTACTGTCATCAATAATGGTTCCATTCAAGTCTGAAAAAAAAAGATACTTTTTTTATCGATACAATCTCGGGAAATAAAATATTGGTATATATTGGTATATGGTTATTTTCTTACTTCTCTACCGAGAAGACTCTCGAATCACTTTTCCTTACGGGCAAAAAGGAATAAAAACCTGCGCATAGTCAACGTACGCCTCCTTCCTTTCTTTCCGGGCAAATAGAATAAATATATCTTGAGCTTTACTTTTTTAATTTAGGTACAAAAATATGTAACAATATTTACTGTATTCTATTTTATTTTGTAGTTTTACCGGAATTTAAAATACTCAATTCTCTTAGGTCTTTAATTGCTATTGCTCTCCATTAAGTTCAGTCATTTCCTATGACACAATATTATGCTGTGTGAACATAAATATAAGAAAATAAGAGAACAAAATAAGTTTCCTGGGGTAAAAAACAATCTTCAGCTGTTTGTTACTTTTATTAAGCTGGAAAAAAATCAGCATAGGTCTGACACAGGTCCGTAAAATGCATCATCCTTCAACTGATCATCTACTATTTCTAAACTTTTTTTAAATAATGGCTAGAATCACACAGTTGGTGCTAAAATATTATTTTTTGTGTCACAAGGGATTATCTTTGGTATTTTTCATCTTAAGAAGAAAATGGGTCTATGTTACAGGCTGGGTGCTAGCAAAGCACGGTCCAAAACAATCGGTCTGGAAGCATCAGTGGAGTGGAGCTATACTCACCCATGACGGGAGCAATGAAATGCCGTGTGATGTCTGCTGCTCACCATCCTGCACAGCTCGCACTGTTGAATTACTTTGACACTGTTTTGTTTTTTGTTGTTTTTTTTTAACCAAATGCAGGATTCATACAACTGGCTACAGCTACACCAGCTAAATAAATTGTTCTCCCAATTGTAATTTTTTTCAGTGGACTAATAACACATTTTAAATTGTTTTATTTTTAATTTAGAATTCAATTCAAAAATACTTTTTTGATATTAAGTGCTGCTGTACTATTTAATTCTTCAAGAAGTTGTAGATGCTGATGGCTGTTGGGCAGCAAGGATTTCCTGTAGCGGTCTGTGTTGCAGGGAAACCGAAGAAGCCTCTGACAGAAGACACTCTTTTGTAGGATAGTTTCATGAAGAGGATGCTCAGGGACAGGGTTGTCCATAATTTTCTCTGATGCATCTACCCCAACAGAATTATGGATTAGTGTAGTTTAGTTTTTATCTGTACATTTATATCAGAATTAGCCACATGTAGTGATGCTTTTGGTGGTGGTATTTTGACAAGGTTCAAAGATCCCTTTTGTCAGCAGTATGAGTAGCTCTTTCATATTTTGTCTTAGAGCTGAATATAGCCTATGATCTCTTCTTCACAATTTTTATTAAGTTATTTTACCTTTTTGCAGCACTTCTGTCTGACCATTTGCTGTCATATGTCACATTCCTTAAAAAACATGCGAAGATTCAGCTCCGAGGGATCCCTTCTGGATCTTGACCCATTACAATGGGTTAAGTTGTCACAGAAAAAGCCAGAATATGGAAGTAGGCGGGCATCAGTCGTGCACACATGTCATTTGGAAAATGATGAACTGGATGCAGGGTCAGCTGGCCTGATTCCCAACATTCAGGAGCCGAACCAGATACCAAGTGAGGTCAGAAGGAAGGAGTTGATCAAAGAGCACAGCATCAGCGTTGAGAACCTCAGTGAGCTTGGGAAACAAGACCATCTCAAAGTGTGTGGGATCAGCGAAGGCTGCAGGGCTTATAGTGACAGCCAGCTGGCTCCAGTAGCAGAGGACACCATTGAGAGTGGGGAAAGAGATGACGAACATCAAATGTCTCCTTCAGCCTCCTCCAACCCCTTCTCTTTAAAGCCCCAGCAAACGCAGCACAACAGGGCCAAATTTTCTGCTGCTAAACTACACCTAAAGAGTATCTTTGGACAGGTAGGATGCCCATTACATTCACTTTCACGAACATATTTTCTCACTGTGTACAAGCTACCTTTTCATCCTGACCGTCTGAAACCAATGCCACTGCATTGTAGTTTTATGTTCAGGTTTTATTAGTGTTAAAAACTAATCTTTAACTATGACTTTAAGCAGGCCTTATGCTAATACAGGGATAAATTAGAATTGTAGGTTCGACCAAACACATGCACCAGTGGAAAGGAAAAATTCTTCATTATAGAGGTTTTCTTCAAAAGAAACAGACTCAAAAGATGGACCATAAAAACCCCACAAACTTAATGAGAGATAGCTAAATTAATAATATTCAGCAAAGGGGAGTAAAGGCAGGAAGGAAAATGAAAAATTAGGATTACATTTTCGTAATAAAAAAAAAAAAAATTTGTTTTAAATTTCAAAGAGCAGTGGAAGTGAACAAACTTCCAGGGTCTCATTTATAAAGCTTGCTTACGCACAAAACGGCGTCTGAAAGTTGCGTATGTCACTTTCTCCACAGACTTTGTGATTTATAGGAAAAAATGTGACAGGAAAATGCAGGATATGATCCAAAGTCACCTGTGCACATTTCTAGAAGGGTGTGATTTATAAAGCGGGAATTGTGTGGAGCTGTGTGTACTCAGAGTTTTATAAATCTGAATACTTCTTTGTGTAAGCAAACTGTTTTTTGCTGAGCATAAGTAACTCTTAGTAAGGATTCTGTGCAAAGTTTTATAATTTTGCACAATTATAAAACTGTGCGTAGGCCAGTTTCCAAATGTTGGACAACACTGCAGTAATGAACCCCTATAGATTAGGTCAGTATGTTGGACTCTCTGATTAGATGCATGTGTATGAAATAAAAGTATGGCTTCACCTAACTCAGCTCTCATCCTAGTTGTTGAGCTGAAGTGAGGTAAATCAAAGTCAAAATAAGAAATTTAAGCTCAGTATGTAAAAACTAATCAAAAAAAAAAACTGGAATAGTTTGTAAAAGTTAATTTTGAAAGTGGCAGAAGATGTTTAAAGAATCATGGTTTTTGTTTCAGAGTCCACATTCATCAAACTCAAACCTGTATACTGCAGAAGAGAAAAACAGGTGAGAACCTTGCTTCATTTTTCCTCTTGCCTGTTGATAACAGATGTGTTTTTAAAAGACAGTAACTACCTCCTTGGGGGAGGGGGGTTCTGTGATCTGAATTTGTTACTTTAGTTGGAAAGCTATTTCCTGTCCTTGTATTTCATCAATTACATTTGATGTTTTTTTAAATCTTCAGCTTTTGTTGATATATGATATATGCTTGTCTGTCTGTATCCTTTTCTTGGCCTGGATCACAGTGCTACTGAGAGAAGGTCTCGTATGCATTTCATGCGCCAGTGGAGTCAGGTGGGCCACAATAGGAAGGGACGGATCACTCATGATATGCTGGAAACCTGGGCCGAGTCTTTGAATGCCCTGCTGGCCAGCCAAAGTAAGTCACAAATCCATTATTGGCTCGAACAGGTGATGAGAAGTTAGGCAAACTTATAAAACTAGTTCAATTGTGGCCTCTGCTCTGAAAACTTGAGAAGTCTTTTGATCAATGACAAATGGTGGATAAGAACCCACAGTATTTGAAAAAAAGTTTGAGTTGGTGGAGAGGAACAAAATCTCAATGTGGGATCTCAGAATGCTTTAACACTGTAATGGGGAAATCAGTAGGTTTCTAATATCTAGCAGAATGTGTTAGTTTATGACGGCACCATAATGACCTGCTATCTGACTATGAAAGGATTGCTTATTGCATTAAACAGTTGGGGAACTTAGTCTAGAGTGAGGGAACCTTAACATCTGAGTGGCCACTGATCTAACACAGTGTGAGAAAAATCTACAGCTGCACGTGTGGAAAGTACACATGTCTTTTGGCACAGATACTGGACAGTGTCAGTGTATCTTTATCTGTCACCCACTGAGAGATCCTATTGGTGAGGACACCTGCCCATCAGAACAGAGAAACTCATCTAAACTACCAAACTCACTGGAGGGACTAAATCTACCTTAAGGTCTGGGAACACCTTTGGATTTCCCTGCAAAAAATAGACTGTCAGAGAGAGACTGAGATTAGACCCCATTATCATCCTCACTTTGTGTGAGTTTTAAGATAGATGGATGGACGAATGGATGGATGTTGACAATGTGAACTTGCACTGGTTTATGTTTTTATCAAACATCTCAACAATAGTTGATTGTGGGTCTGTCAGAGGATAATTTTCAAACAACCATAAGACCTGGGAAATCTTTAGTAAACTCCTCTTTTGGCAGTCACAAAGAGGGTTGATGCATTGCAGACTCAAGCGAAACAGTGGTATAAAAGTGTGGATGTTTAATATTCAATCTCTCTGACATAAGTTGTTTTAAACTACCAAAATGAAAGGCTATGTCTGACTAGTTGAGGATGAATAGGTGCATAGTGAGCTCTGTTAATTTTTCCTTTTCAACAGTAAATCTATCAGAGACACCATTAAAAAAGAATTCCCAAGCGTGCTTAAAGTCTATTGTTCGACTTATGTGACATAACTTTGAGGTACAGATAAAACTTGGAAAAACAATGCACACATTTAACTGCAGTAATTTAAATCCACACAGGCTTAAATGTATTTCTTAAAACGGCCAATTTGGCATTTTCTTGACCTGGAACTGATGTCTCACCTCCTTTTAGCTTCCTGATCACTGTGATTGAAGGCGGAAAAAAAACTATTCTTTTTTTTCTCTATGTTCTTTAATTTGTACATAAAGCTATATTCTTACTTAACTTCTTACTTTTTGCATGTTTTAGTCTTCTTGTATATATGAAAACATCCATTAAAGCAGTATATTTTGTGTGTTCAGATAGAGAAAATCAGACCAGTGTAGCAGAGCGTATTTGACTTTTATTTGATTGAGTTACAGTTAACTTTGTTTCATCACAAGTATGTCAATTAATAGGTTAAAACACCAAAACCTTATGCCCGTCTTTAGCCACTTTCACCAGGATATGCCTTATACCCTTAGATCTTTTTCACATTTTGTCACATTACAGTAACAAACCTCGGAATGTTTTATTGGCATTTTATGAGATAAGACCAACACAAAGTTGGTATAATTTTCTTTTTTGGAAATGTAAAATGTGATAAGTGTATAATGCTCACTCTGAGCTGATGCCCCTCAACTAAAATTCCAATAATAGCCTTTAGAAATAATCTAATTGGAGCTATTTCTGGCTTCAGCGGTTTGTTGGAGGACATTAGTTATCAAAGCATCATGGAGACCAAGGCACATAGCAAAAGATCAGGAAGAAATTTGTGAAGAAGTTTAAGGTAGGGTTAGGTTCTAAAATAATATGCCAAGCTTTGCACCATCAGCTAAAAATGGCACAGCTGCAAGCCTGCTAAAAGACGGCCGTCAAACTTTCTCAGAAAATACAGGAGAGGAACTACAGGATCAGCTGCTTAGGTGGGAGAATCTGTTCAATTCCGTTTATTTATACAGCGCCAATTCACAACACATGCCATCTGAAGTCATTTTAATTCAGTCATACATACATTCCAATTAATCCCTCAGTTCATTATTCCAATCAGTTCAGAAGTTTTTTTATCTAAGGAAACCCAGCAGATTGCATCGATTCATCAAGACTGGCAGCATTCACTTCTCCTGGACGAACATGTAGCAACAGTAGAAAGTCACCTGTAACGACAGCGGAGAGGGAAAATCTTCCCTTTAACAGGAAGAAACTTCCAGCAGGACCAGAGCCTGGCTCAGTACAAGCAGCCATCTGCCACGGCCAACTGGGAGTTTGAGAAGCCAGAGCAGAAACACAAAAAGAACAGAAGAACTGATGTGAAAGTACTTTCTATGTTAAAGACAGTTTATAATAGGAGAGGGAAAACATTCAGTTGCTGGGAGCATCATTCCAGCCGATGCCCCCTTCCAAAAAGGCATTACAGCCGAATAGAACGCCAGACCAGGTGTAGCTTCTATGGAGAGAAAAACACTCAAAAGCTTTATGCTTTATAACGTTAACAGTTGAAATAACAGCAAATAATACAGTTGGAGAGTAGCAGAAGAGAAACGTAGCAGAGTGAAGAAAAGTGGTCAGTCTGTCCTCCAGCAGTCTAGTGCTATAGCAGCAAATATATATAGATAGAAATAGATATACAGAGATAGCTCAGGATAACCCAAGTCACACTAACTATAAGCTTTATCAAAAAGGAAAGTTTTAGGCCTGGTATTAAAGCAGACAGGGTGTCTGCCTCACGGACTATAACTGTTGCTTGTTCCACAGGAGAGGAGCCTTATAACTAAAAGATCTTCCTCCCACCTCTACTTTTAGAAATCCCAGGAACCACCAGTAAACCTGTCATCTGAGAGTGAAGTGGTCTGTTAACAGGAGAACTGTTCTAAACCCCCTTCAATCTGATCTTTATAGAAGAGTTTCAAGAAGAAAGCCGTTGAAAGAAAGGTGTAAGATTTCCTGTTTGGAGTTTGTCAGAGGTCATGAAGGGCACAAAGAAAACATGTTAAAGAAGGTCCTTTGATCAGATGAGACAAAAGGGAAACTGTTTGAAAAAAGCTGTGTGGCTGAACCCTGAACACATCATCCCTATGAGCAGCATTGGTGGTGTCAACACCATGCTGTGGGAATGATTTTCCTCAACCAGATAGGGAAGCTTGGCAAAATGGTCTGCCAAGTAAGCTGTGTGTTTACTTGTTCGGTTTATGACAGATGGACTGAACTAAATACTGGGCAATACTGTAAGAAAATCCAGAAGCTGCAAAAGATTAGCGACCAGGGAAGAGGCTCACCTCCCAGCAGGACAACAAACCTAAACAAGCAGATTTGATCTGCATATTTGTTAGAATAGTACAATCAAAGTCCAGGCCTAAATTGAACTTAGAATCTCTAAGAAGAATTAAAAACTACTGTGCACATACTTTCTCTCCAATTTCATTGACTTTAAGCTATATTGGAAAAAAAGACATTAAAAATGTTTTTCTGTAATGGAACCCCCCCCCCCCCCCGCAAAAGGTTTGCAGCTGTAATTGCAGCAAATATTGGTTCTACAAGCATTATTTATTTATCGAATTTCTCATCCAGTTTGTAATTATTATTCAGCTTTTGTACTTCTTTAGAATAAAATCCCAATAAAATACATTGATGCTTGTGTTCAAACACTTAACTGTACCCAAGTCTTTAGTAGGCTTTAGGACTTTTTAATGTTGATGGATGTCCCCCAAACACATGTGTAATGTGAGGTTACATGCTCTTTCTCCTGCTGTCAGTTGGTGTTTCTGTGTTTGGAGCATTCCTGCGTTCTGAATTCAGCGAAGAGAATCTTCAGTTCTATTTGGGCTGTGAGCAGTACAGACACTCATCCAACAACTTCAGTCTGCAGAGAAGAGCAAAGCACATCTGTGCCACTTACATCCAACCCGGCGCCCCCCGAGAGGTATTACACTCCCATTAATTAAGGCTCTTTTGTTATGGCTGTGCAATGTAACAATGCAATGCTTGCTTATGAATCAAAGAGCAGATTTTGATCACATGCGTATTTTAAAGAAATTAGTTATCAGGTGAAACTGTCATTGAGGATCTTGACATTGCTGTGTTATCTTGTAGGTAAACCTGGACAGTAAAACTAGAGAATTGACCCTCCAGCTGCTGCAGGCTCCCTCTCGCACCTCTCTGCTCCCAGCACAGAAACGCATCTACTCTTTGCTGGACACTGATTGTTACCCACGTTTCCTCCAGTCAGACATCTACATATCTTTGCTAAAAGAGGCAGAGTAGAAGCCTCTCAAACCTGAAATTTGGCAGGCAGAGACCCTGTCCGCTACTTGCAAGATTTGCATCGTGAATGATTATTGGACACTGTTAATGTTTTGCACTTGAATGAAGACACTGAAAAATCCCTTTCTGGCTGAGCCCGAGGTGTATTGAGAAAGAATTATAGCCAAGCTTTAATAACAACAGCAAGCAACTGGGATACATTCAACAACACAGATATAACCAAGCCATTCTATGGGGCTTATTAAGTGCTCACATAACTGTTTTATACTGTAACTGTAATAATAGATTCCATATTGATTAATCACTGAGAAAATCAACATCACAGATAGATGTACTGGATGTGCCTGAAAATCAAAATGGTCATACCCTAAAAATGCTTTTTTGGCAGTGTGTTTACTTGTTTGGTTTATGACATACACCTTTGTGGTCAATAGGCCAAATACAGAGACTGGATTCACCTTAACAACTGTATGCAGTTTTATCATTTTATCAATCACTATCATTCCGATTAATGCATTAGTAAAGATAGCAAAAATAAAAGTCAAATTAAGCACCAAAGACTAAATAAAATGTTTTGGTTTTCAGTTTATCCCATCTTTAGGGGTAAAAAATAACCTACACATAACTTACCTTATAAAAACATGGGTATGGGTCAAAAGATGACTATCATCTGCAGTCAGTATACATTTGTAGATTATTTTTAGAGTTGAATTTAAGGTTGTGTCATGAAGTCTTCATTTTCGAGTGTTGAGGGGCTGAAGTGCTAAAACTTGATATGAATGAGCAGTGTTACCGTAGTAATATACATGCAAAAGTGGTTAGATTGTAAAAACAAAATGTTTAAGCAGCTCCATGGTCTGTTGAGTGCTGCCTGAGTTTTCTTCTCTGCTTACTGGGAAAAAACAAACAAAAAAACAAGCCAAGCAGGAATGAGATGTGTTGACAAGGTCAAAGTGCTTTGAGAGCTGCTTAACTAAGAACTTGAGAAACCTGAATATTTCCACTTAGACTTCAAATTAGTAGTTTCAAAGAAGTGCTGTTAATACCAAAACAGGTTGGATACATAAATCCTTGGCTTGAGTGTCACAGATCCTAAAGTAGAAATGTTCATGGAAAAGAAGAGGCTGGATAATTTCTGAAAACGGGGTAATAAAACTCTGTTGGTCTGATGTGCACTTTTAATTTTCATCAGTCTCTAATCTCAGACAATCATGAAGTTGCATTTTCTTGTTTTTACATTCTAATTAAACTTTTTTCTTTAGGCAGTTTCTGTTATTAGCTCATCTACAAGCATTATTCCCATCAGGTTATACACTTCATCTCCTTTAAACCCTAGGGGGAAAACAGTGCCCCTATCCAGAGTAAGAGCTGCTCAGATGAGGCAGTATTAGTGCAGTATTTTGACTTTTCTGTTGATACCAGGTGAATACTACTGTTAAGATTGACATGCCAATGTGCATGGTAGTGGATTTTGTTATTTGCTTGGACAGGTTAGAAGTTTAACTGAGAATCCCAACAACTCCAGCATGATGACTCAACATAAAGAAATGTATCACCAAGGTACAAGTATAAACACGCAGATGTTGACAGGAGATAAGCAGCAGTTCCTCATACTTGGAAAGTCAAGTTGCAGGGTGAGTTAACCCAGAACACAAAGGGTGGATGTCATGATGACAATTGATACAGGTTTGGTTTGTTTCATTATCATCTTAATCAGACACGTCCTCACTCTATACTGGAACCATGTGGTTAGGGTTTGCTTTTTTTCCATTCAACACATTTGTTAAAATGGTAAGAGGGTCCATGGTTACCAGTTGACTTCTCGCAAGGCAACTTTTTCTCAGTTGTTTACAAATAATCCACCAACTGAAAAGGTAACTGCTTACAATACAAATATCATAGCTTTGTATTTGTAATGTAAACAAAAATGGGGAAACACAAATCCCCACTGGGTAATAACCGTAAAGGAAATATACCTAATATATATATAAATCTAAATATACCTAAAGAAATATACCTAAAAAAACAAAAAGCTGTTGTAGGATGCCAGTCGGTCGTGGCAGATGGACGCTCGCACTGAACCAGGTTCTACTGGAGGTTTCTTCCTCTTAAAAGGGAGTTTTTCCTCTCCACTGTTGCTACATGCTGCTCAATATGAGGAATTGTTGTGAAATTCAACAACGCAGGCGACTGTTACTACACATTCGTCCAGGAGGAGTGAATGCTGCAAGTCAATGACTTGATGTAATCTGCTGGGTTTCCTTATATAGAAAACTTTTAAACTGATTATTCCAATCAGTAGGCGTATGTATGATTGAATTGAAATGACTTGTAAAGTGCCTTGAGATGACGTGTTGTGAATTGGCGCTATATAAATAACCTAAATTGAACTGTATAGCGCTTTATCAAGTCTGAGGACTCCAAAGTGGTTTACTCAATCCGTAAACAAACACACGCATGGCTACTACCCGGTACAGCATAGTAAGTTGCAACAACAGAGGCAGGGTACATGACAGACGAAGATGGTGACTTCTTTCAACCAATTTTTCTTGAGTTAAACTTAGCTAAAACTACGGAAATAAAAACTGCGCAGCTCGCGCATTTGTGTTTATGGAAGCAGGTGGCTTTAGGGACCGCTGCGTTTCTTTGTCGTAATGTAGTCCCAAGTCTAAATCGGCTCTTGTAATTCCTTGGTGCTACTTCTTACTTTTCCTTTGCAGCAGATATGATTAGAGTTCACCAGTAAAAATTACGATCATTATCGATTATCTTTAATTACTTTTTGTACACAAAAAGCTATTGGGTACCATTCACTTACATTGCTTTATGTTAAGCTAAAGCAAATGGACTGCTGCCAGATCGGGAGAATTATGGGGCTGGTTATAAAATACTTTGTTCTCACTTATCTAGGGAATATGGCAAAAGACAAATTTTGGTTTAGAGGTGGAATATCCTTTTAAGGACCAAGGCTTGTATTGAAGAATTTTCGGGTGAAGCTAGTCTTAAACGAATTACAATTAGTTTAAGACTAACTAGTTTAAGACTAATCAGTACCTCTGGTTTGGGTTCAAACCACCAATTCACAATGCAAAGCAGAAGTGAAGACAAAAAAACATTCTTTGGAGGAAGTAATGTTTCATTAAACAATTTACTTTATTAGAAACCAATAACCTTTTGGAGACCTGATTCTATTTTATGGATCCTTACTGCAGTGATTGATCTAAATTAGTATGCATACTGTCATTCCACCAATGGTTGTCTGGGTGGTGTCCTGCAAAGGATGTGGGCTACACTGATGAACATTTTGGGGAAAACCTGATCTGATCGAGAGAGACGGCCTCCATCCCACTTTGGATGGAGCAGTTCTTCTATCTAGAAATCTGACTGGATTTATTGGTCCTCCCAAAACTGACAACCCAGGGTCCAGACCAGGAACCAGAGTCGTAGTTTAACCCACCTCTCTGCAGCTTCTGTACTGGTACCCCCCCCCCCCCCATTATCCGATAGAAACAGTGTCTTGCCCACGGCCAAAATCAAATGGATTAAAAGTTAACCTAACAAGAGCAAATTATGATAATCTCAAAGATAAATACCACCTTGACTAAACAGAAAAATAAAACTATTAAATGTAGTTTATTAAACATAAGATCTATCTCCTCAAAGACTTTGTTAGTAAATGATAGCTACAATTCTTTTGAACATCTAACTCTTCTTTTTCCTCATCCAAGTTGCAAAACTTTAGGACCACTTTTGCTTGTGGTTTTGTATCGTCCACCAGGCCCTTACTCTCAATTCTTGGATCAGATCTCACATTTTTTTTATCTGATTTAGTATTAAATACTGATAAGTAGTGATGGTGAGATGAAGCCCCATGAGGCATTGAACCACTTGAGTCAATTGGTTCAAGGAAGGGATCGTCTCACAGGGCTTCATGTGAACACAAATCCCCCTACTGGCCAGGTACATAATCACAGGCAGCTGTAGCTCTTAGTCACTTAATGTGTGATGCATTAAAGTTGTAAGTCTGCTATGGTTCTTGGGAATGACTGAGTTCCAAAAAAATAATTTCTCTACATAAAATATTACAAATGTAAATAAAAATATTTATGTATTCTGTCTGTAAAAATTATCCCAAAATGGTATGTTATGGCAGGTTGTGTAATGTTTTTCTGTCACTTGAGGCAAAAGGCATGGAATAAAACAGGCACAGGAAAGTGAAAATGCTTGTGGAACTAGGAAGAGGGCACTGACAATTATTGTGTAACTTGGGCAACGATGTACAGAACAAGGGAGATTCATTTTTATGCAAAATTAGCCGTTTCTCAACAGTTTTAGGTTTTAAGCGATTCCTTTTTCTTGACACCACCTCACCAGTCTTCAAAAACACTCTTTCATTAGGAACAGAAGATGCCAGCGTACACAAAAACACAAGTGCTAGACTATATAAATTGGGGTACAGCAATTTTGCTTCTCCCAATACTCCAGGGGTTTTTCCAGCCTGCTAATATTTGGCTCCCACACAGGGGAAATCCTCCTCTTCCTAGCTGGCTCCATCCTCTCACTTATCCCTCTATCCTAAATCTTATCTTTCTCCGATCACTCTCCTAAATTTTCAAACTATCTGTCTCTATACTCTCAAAACTATCTCCAAACTATATAAATGCTAACCAAACTTTCCTGTCCAAACTCCAAACTGACTGGAACTCTCCTACAAAAAGCCACATTTTGAATGGAGCCTGAGGGGGTTTATATTGGTGTCAAACCACTCTGCAAACTCTGAACCACTTACCGAAGCACTCATGTGGTACAGCTGGGCAGTGTTGGTTCGTTTAGGGGAAGAGTCGAAAACGATGTCTGCATCATCGTTTTCGACTCTTCCCCTAAACGAAGCAGGTCTCGATACGCACTGCCGCACTTGACACAAGCTTCGTAGCCTCAGCACACATCGTAACATCATTACTGATAAGGTCATTATAGTGGGGGATTTCAAATTTCATGTGGACACTGAAAGTGATAGCCTAAATGCAGTATTTAATGCTATCTTAGACTCAATTGGCTTTTCTCAAAAAGTACAGGGACCCACACACTCGGGTCAATACACACTTTGGACCTTGTACTAACATACGGTATTGAGTGTGAGGAAATTAAAGTTAGTGGGGCTTAGGTTATCCTGAGCTATCTCTGTAGTTATGCTGCTATAGGCTCAGACTGCTGGAGGACAGACTGACCACTTTTCTTCACTCTGCTACTTTCTTTTCTACTACTCTCCAGTTGCATTATATGCTGTTATTTCAACTGTTAACTCTGTTATCTCTTAGTGTTTTTTTCTCCATAGAAGCTACATCTGATCTGGTATCCTGCTTAGCTACAATGCCATTTGGACGGGGGGCATCGACGAGATGATGGTCTCGGCAGCTGAACATCCCCTGTCTCCTGTTATCAACTTTTCACTTTCTTTAACATGAAAAGTACTCTTATATCAGATCTTCTGTTCTGTGTCTCTGCTCTTTCTTCTTAAACCCCTAGACAGTCGTGGCATTTGGCTGCTTGCACTGAGCCAGGTTCTGCTGGAGGTTTCTTCCTGTTAAAGGGGAGTTTTTCCTCTCCCCTGTCACTACACACTTGCTGAGTATGAGGGATTGCTGTAGTTGGAAGTCTTAATCAACAGGACGCAACCTCAAGTCAATGACTCGATGCAATCTGCTGGGATTCCTTACGTAGGAAACTAACTCAAACTTTAAACTAATTGGAATATTTGTATGATTGTATTGAAATTACTTTACTTGTAAAGTCCCTTGAGATGACATCTGTTGTGAATCAGCGCTATAAAACTGAATTGAATTCTGTGACGGAGCGGTCCCTAAAGCCACCTGCTTCCGTGAACACAAATAAAGTTTTTATTTCCGTAGTTTTAGCTAAGTTTAACTCAAGAAAAATTGGTTCAAAGAAGTTATCATCTTCGTCTGTCATGTATCCTGCCATTGTTGTTGCAACGTACTATGCTGTAGCCATGCATGTGTGTGTGTTTACGGAAGCAGGTGGGTTTAGGGACCGCTGCGTCATGTCCTTTCGCCCTGCAGCAGCGGCTTACAGCGGTGCTTTGTCGTAATGTAGTCCCAAGTCTAAATCGGCTCCTGTAATTCCTTGGTGCTACTTCTTACTTTTCCTTTGCAGTCGATATGATTATTGAGTTCACCAGTAAAATTTACGATCATTATTGATTCATTTTAATTACTTTTGTACACAAAATGCTATTGGGTACCATTCACTTACATTGCTTAATGCTTAGCTAAAGCAAACTGACTGCTGCCAGATCAGGAGAATTACGGGGCTGGTTATAAAATGTTCTTTTCTCACTTATCTAACTCTGGGGAATATGGTGAAAGACACATTTTGGCTTAGAGGTGGAATATCCCTTTAAAGCTTGCGCCTCTCCTTTGTGGTTGACCACGGACAAAGAGGAAGAATTCAGCGGAGCCCTGTCCTCAAAGGGCGGCAGCTGGTTTGGTTTGAGTTTGGCCAATCACAACTCCCCCTCTTTCTGTTGAAGCTAAGTGTTGTGTGATCAGCACGCCTACCGGTGGGAGTTCTGTGTTTTGGTCCAGTAATCATGGCCGTGTTTCCAACAATACCAAACTGGCCCAAATAACGTTAGATTTTTTTTCTTACCCCAATGTCGACAGCTGACCTGTGGAGTTGCAACAACAAAATATGACTGAAGCATTTGGTTTTCCAGACATTGAATGAATCTTTGAATGTAAAGTAAAAAGTAAGAAGTGTGGCTGCTGAATTGTCTCAGATTGAGACCCGCACTCCAGAATAAAACATTGTTTTGGATCATTCAGCTTGATGTAATATAACTACTGAAGTCCAGGTACTCCATGTGTGGCTGCTGGCATTGCATTTGGTCATCCAAATTAAATGAACTGGCTCTTGATCACCAAGGACAAGTGCTTCTGTATTCCTGATTCTGCTTTACCCACTGTGCAGTAGAGTAGTTTCCTCCCGCAGTCAATGATCACCAAGGACAAGTGCTTCTGTATTCCTGATTCTGCTTCACCCACTGTGCAGTAGAGTAGTTTCCTCCCGCAGTCAATGACCAATCTTGTTGTTTTCTGTTATTTTCTTTCTCCAGAAGTTTGTGGTTGCCTTCAGATGTGCTTTGTTTATTGTCCAACACTTTGGTCTTCTCTGCAGTTACATGTGATTCAGCAGCTGAATCCAGGTGCCCCTTTATGCCATGTTTTGGGGATTTTGGACTGACCAGGCTGCAAATGTCACCCAGTAGACTAGACTGGGATCTGGTAAAGAGAGAAAATACTGGGGTCAGTAAGTGTAGAGAAAGGGCAGAGGGAAAATAAGCAAGCTGTTTCAATATTTCTTTCCACATGCCATCTACTAACTTGAGATAGAAAATTGTCACTGCGTGACTGTGGCTAAAATCACTTTTAAAATGTTTTCATTTAATACCTAATTAAAATGATGAGGGACATGCAAGTAATGCTTCTTTAAGTTCTCAGCCAGTTGAAGGGGTGTGCCAGTGTCTGTGTTTAAAAGCCAGGCACAGATGTGTCAAGGGAGACAAAATCATTCCTTACAAAGGTTTTGCTGTATCTTTAGATTGTTTATAGTTTTTTGTTAAGAGTATGGAGCTCGACAGATGCAGAAATGTTTGCATGGCCATAATGTTGAAGCCAATGTGAGCAGCAAGATGATGGCAGCTCTACCTTAGCCACCGGCACAAAACCTGAATTCATCGTAATTGTATCTTCACATTATAGGGAGGGTCTAAACCCCAATTTAAAACTGTGTGCTCTTATATCTAACTTTAGCTGTAAATGCCCATACTTATTCCCTCTTACTGACTGTAATCTTTTTTATGATGACGTTTTTTAGCCACATACACTTCTTCTGGAAACAGGGTTAGTCAAGAAACCTAATTTACTGTCTTTACATAGCCTGCCCCAAGCTGCACATTCATAGCTGTAAAGTGCAGTAAATGTCTGCTCAGTAGTGTGTGAATACTTGCCAACCTGTGTTCGTCTTTCCAGCCTAATGGGTATGCCTGATCTCCCATTGGTCTCAGACCTAAGAGGCAGAGGGTGTTTAATTAAAATTTTCAATTCAGTTTATTTATATAGCACCGAATCACAACAGATGTCATCTCAAGGCACTTAACAAGAAATCATTTCAATACATCTATACAAACATTCTAATCAGTTAAAAATTTTCCTATTTAAGGACTCCCAGCAGATTGCTTCAGTCATTGGTGTGAGGTTGGGCCCCGTGGATGCAGACTTGCCAACCACAGCAACAGTCGCAACATTGAGCCATGTTAATTTTGTCGGTGCGCTTCTATATTTTGTTGAGAGTCTCTCTGAATTTAACCATGTAAGCTGGGTCCTCCTCAGAGACCTCCATCACTCGCAAAAGGTGACACAAGGCTGGCAACACCACTGAGCAGGAAACAAGCTTCTCTCCTCCCAGAAGATCAGTGATGCATCTTCAGTAAAAAATACAAGCACTTGAGTTAGTAACATGTAGCATTCAATCGCTTGACTTCACACAACCCCCGCCCCACCCCCCAGAGGGGACCCGACCAGGGAATGGCTGATGAGGGGCCCCCGCCACTATGGGGGCCATGGCCGACCACCACGTGCCGGCGCCGCCCCAGGCCAATTCCCACCACTATCCCAGCGCCCCACCCCTGCCCCACGTCGGGGCTCCCCACCAATAGCCACAGCAGACGTACGGCATCCCCAGGCCAAGCCAAGCCAGCACCTGGACACCAAGTTCTACCAGCTCCTGAGTCCTGATCCCACGCAATGCAGAGCGCTGAAACCGGGCTTCCAACAAAGGCCAGGGCCAGTCCAACCCAGCAATGTACCGACCGCACACGAAGCGCTCAGAACAGGTGACCGAATGAGCATAGATGCTGGATCCGTATCCTGCCGAACCCTCGAGCAGGCACCACCCAACAATCCCAAACCTGGCACCCCCGAAAAAGGTGCCCCAACAAACAAAAGGAAGACATCAGCCCAGCACAAC